>JAODTR010023738.1:0-23712 GCA_025399935.1 Amblyopsis rosae
ATCTTATGTGGCTACACCTGGGAGCCTGGCTACACCATCTTATGTGGCTACACCTGGGAGCCTGGCTACACCATCTTATGTGGCTACACCTGGGAGCCTGGCTACACCATCTTATGTGGCTACACCTGGGAGCCTGGCTACACCATCTTGTGTCAGCTGGAGAAAATCGTCACACACACATCCACCCATTCTTTCCCATCCTGACTCTCCGCGTTTCACTGTTGGAATCCCTGCCGTCTAACGGGGGGGGGGGTGTACTAGTCTGCAGTTCTGTGTGAATCGTTCATAAGATGTGGTCCAAACCTCAGTCACAGTTATAGCCAAGCACAATCTGCCCAAACAGATATGACACAAAATATGTGTTGTACATTAGTTTTAGCTGAGGATAGTTGACCATTTTAAATATTGCGACTTGGTGATCAGATCCAGATAATTTCCAAATGTAAACTTTTTTTTTTTGCCCCCGTACTTATAAATATGTAATACATATACTGGTCCATGACTAGCCAATCAATTTTGAAGTACATTTCCCCTCTTGAATCTGTTTGCTGAGATACATATTTAAGAGGTTGCTGTATTTTGGAGAGGTGCCTTCTTTTGTGCTTGTCATTCCTCTATGGTCAAAACATTTATTTCTTTGTGTGTTCAATGGTGTGTGTGTGTCTGAGTGTAGACTCATGGTCCACCAGCTTTCAAGCCTGTTCAAATGTGTCTCTGACTACCATGTTTCACTCTTCAGCTGTGGAGAGAAGGATAAAGGTTTTGTCTTGTTACCAGTGTAAATGAAGATTCTTGCTTGGGAGAGAAGGATAAACGTTTTGTCTTTTTACCAGTGTAAATTAAGACTATTGCTTGGGAGGGAAGGATAAAGGTTTTGTCTTTTTACCAGTGGAAATTAAGACTATTGCTTGGGAGAGAAGGATAAAGGGTTTGTCTTTTCTCAAGTCCAAATATGTGGACAGAAGCTGCCTATCTTGAGCAGGGTGAACGCACACACACGGTTCAGCTGATCCAAACATTTATATTTTAGATCTTTACATTTGTTTGGCATGTCCTCACAAATATAAAATATAAAACACGGTACGATAAAATAAATATGGCATTTCAGTGGTACTCAAAGTGGTGATTGATGGTTTACATGTGATGTCTGTATTCCTCTTTTTATACTTGTCCATGCTGATGTTTCTATGGTGTAAAAGTCACTGGAGATAAATTAAAAAGTGAAAGAAAATGTCCTTCCTAAACTCATTATAGATGAGGTGAAAGTGAATCATTTTGTATTTGATGCATATTTACTATTTTGTACATTATTTTTAGGTTTAACTCCTAAAACTCCTTTAAAATTTTATAGAATTGTGGTTTTGTTTTAAATGCGTGCCGTACCAGAAATGGTGACGATGGCACTGTTAACCATATTTTTCAGCGTCTTCCCAGCAAACTCAATCTTCTTTTTGTTTGGCAGTTTTATTTGTATTTATTTAGTTTCGTTCCTCCAGGGGATGTGGATGTAATGTATGGATCACACTGCTGTCTTTTATTTATCTGGTTTCAGTCTCTATACAGTTTCTACAGGCAGTTCTGTTACAACTAGATGGGAGACTGTGGTTATGTGCTGACATTGTGACGATGTGCTGGGCGGAGCGGCCCGTAGTAAAGGTATCCTTTGCCTCACATGTGACTACGTTGAACTATGTGCGCTCTAGCCGTTCTAGTTCTGCGCTCTAGTTCTCATGGCAACGGACCAGAAAGTGATGGCCGAAGAAACAAGGGGACGTTATTGACACCTCGCTTCTTTATTGTCCAAACACCACATTGAAAGACAGACTTGTTGTATTGATGTGTGTGCGCACGATGTGCATTCAGCGACTTCTAGGCGTGGGTACATCCATTCCCAGGTCTTTGTTTGTTTTGAGTGTGCGAGTGCCTCAACATGGCAGGCAAACTGCTGTACTACACACAGGCAACTGTCGGTTGGTGTAGATAGTGTGTCTGAGGCTTTGTTAGAGGGACTTGTGTAATGATGTTCGTTAGGCTGTATAAAGTTAGCTATGTAGAGCAGGCTCTGCAAGGGGCAATTTCTTATTTTGTGTGTTAATATCATTGTACATAATGATTTAATAATGTAACTGTAGTGATTTAACCGGCTTAATAAGAATGCAAATTCTCACAGATGTAATAAAGTATTTGTAAAATTATATTGTGATGTGTTATTTTATACATTATAATTTTATACATTATTAGCATTTAACTAAAGAGAGTTCAGCTCAAAGCAGTCTCTTAACATTGGACAGGAAAACGTTCTAGTCCATACCAGTTGGTGGCAGCAATGCGACATTGGAGTTAGTTTCAAACTGCAATTCTGTCCACGAAGAAGAAACATCAGTAATTGAAAGACAAGGCGAATTTATGTCCAAGATGGAGTAAAGGTGGAGAATTCAGCACATCCATTGTCCGTGGACTAGCATTAGTTTATCAAGTACAGTCTATTTCATCGGGTCTTACAAAGAGCAGCATTAAACTTCGAGAATACGGATTATTTGGGATTTGCTAATATCAAGTTAGCTGCGCAGCAAAGGTAGCTACCGTTAACTACAGTAGAAGCTTACTTTAGCTAGCTCGCTAGCTCTAGAAGACAAGACATTTCTGCATGTCTGCTTTTTACTGAGTTTCAGGAATTGTCCAGAAAGTCAGTAGAAAGTTCCTGAAAGTGTTGAGATAGACGGGTATTGTTGACATACTAATACCACTGTTAGCCAAAGCGTTAGCTATTTAGCCAGTTGACTGACAAGGGTCATAATCCGCTTTAGAGATGTAGGTAATTCTACATAAATAGGATAATGCATAATGATTAAGACTATTTTATTAGTATTGTAATTTTGACTAATGTCCGTGGTGTGAACACATGAGACCTCAATGATTTGACGATATGGAGAAACCTGTTGATACTCAAATTAGATTAACATGTTATTACTTATTACTGCCCTTCACTGGGTGTGTACAATGTACAATCCTCAGTTATAATAGAACGTCATCCACAGTGGGTCTTATAGTATAACCAATGTGTTTATATAATACCTATATTGTGTATGTCGTACAAATTGCGTTTATGTATATATATGGTCAGACTAGCGCTAGAGGTAATCATATAATGGTAACCGCAATCATATTGCCATAGGCCATAAATGGGCCTTTATTGACTTTTTAGTCGTTACTGACTATAAATGATATGTTGGATTGAAAGGGTTGATGCGTTTGATCAACGCCCATACCGCAGGGCTGTAATTTACATGCTATTACCGTATGGAAGTGTTGGGTGAAGACGTGGCAGCGTCTGACATGATGCCATGTGCAGCGTGCTCTTCCCCCTCCAGCACTGATGGAGCCCTCCACGCAGGCCGACCCGGACGCCGGGGCCCAGGACGTCAACCCCGTGTTCCTGCAGCAGCTACGTGAGCTGGACATCCCCGAGGAGGCGGCCAAACAGGTGCGTGCCCGGCACAGACCTTTACGCCCACCCGTTAGGGTTAGGGTTAACCCTAACCTCTAACCCACGTTTTGGGACTGGAGGTCGTGAAATTATCATATAGCCTACATTTGAATATAATTAACTATACGGGTGATTTTAAATTTTATGGTTGGATCTAAGAAGCCTGATTCTGCAGGAACTGCAGTTGAAAATGTGTGTGTCAGTATAAAATACTAAATGCAATTTGACTGCCAATCTTGCAGTGCTGATGTATCACATTTTTACATAGTTGACTTGTTTCACCCAGTAAATCATATATACCCATTTGATAAACCAGCCTCTCCTCCTCCCCCAGGCCCTCCTACACACAAGGAATGTGTCTGCTGAGGAGGCAGCCATGTACTACTTCAACAAGCTGGAGAATGAGGTGCCGTTAAGCAGCCCTGTTAAGATATAGCCCTGTTAAACTAGCCATGTTAAAATATATAGCCCTGTTAAGATATAGCCCTGTTAAAATATATAGCCGTTAAGATATAGCCCTGTTAAAATATATAGCCCTGTTAAACTAGCCCTATTAAAAGATAGCCCTGTTAAGGTATAGCCCTGTTAAGATATAGCCCTGTTAAAATATAGCCCTGTTAAGATATAGCCCTGTTAAGCTAGCCCTGTTAAGCTAACCCTCGGTCCCCCTGCAGGGGCCCTGTGACACACTAGGGGCAGCTGGAGCGCGCCCCACCAACACTCACCATGTGCTCTACTTCCCCCCCTCCTAGGAGGAGGCAGACGACGACCTGCTGTTCAAGATGGTGCTGGTGGTGAACATGGACCTGGGCATGGGCGTGGGCAAGGTCAGCTCTCGTGGGGGCTGGTCTGGGCTCACTGGATGCACTACTCCCATAGACGTGCACTGCTCCCATAGACGTGCACTGCTCCCATAGAGATGCACTACTCCCATAGACGTGCACTACTCCCATAGAGATGCACTACTCCCATAGAAATGCATTCCACCACTCCCATAGAGATGCATTCCACTACTCCCATAGACGTGCACTACTCCCATAGACGTGCACTACTCCCATAGAGATGCATTCCACTACTCCCATAGAGATGCACTACTCCCATAGAGATGCATTCCACTACTCCCATAAAGATGCACTACTCCCATAGAGATGCATTCCACTACTCCCATAGAGATGCACTACATTGCTCCCATAGAGATGTTGCTCCATCTTGGGCAGTGTGACCTCTGACTCCGCCCCTCGTGTGCAGGTTGCGGCCCAGGTGGGTCACGCGGCGGTGGGTCTGTACCAGGCCATGCAGGAGAAAAACAGCTGGCGAGAGATGGCCTGGAAGTGGGACCACAGCGGGTACGGTTGGCTCCTCCTCAGTTAGCGCGCAGGTGTTAGCTACTACTATTAGTAGCTGGTTAGCTGCAGCAGCTAGTTATCTGCTAGCCTGGCCAAGCCATTCTTATTTAACTTCGCCTCTTGAGAACCTGTTGGTAACCTGTCAGCCCCAACACTCTGGCCTCTGATTGGATGGCTGTTAAAAGCTGATATGCAAATGACCGGTTTTACATCCAGTGCCATTTAACTGTTAAAAGGAATTCTTGCCTTCTTAAATCTACCAGTTCTTATCGAACTATTGTGGGCAAATGTCATTTATTAGGGACTGCTCTTGTCTTGTGTGTGTGTGTGTGTGTGTGTGTGTGTCTATGCACATACAGAGCCAAGAAGGTGGTCCTCCAGGGCACCAACATGGCCCACCTGCTGGAGCTGCAGGCGCTGGCCATGAGCCTCAGCCTGCCCACCTACCTGGTCCAGGACGCTGGCCTCACCCAGGTGACCACACCCCCTCCTGCACTCTTCTCGCGTCCATCCACATGCTGGGCGTGTCTTCTGACCGCAAGAAATGGTTCCCTGTTTTGACACAGACAAGTTCTCTGACTGTTATGAATGTTATTTGCTCTTAGCTCAAATGTTTTCACTGAGATTATAGTGTGGAAACCCTGTTCACATTTCTTCACAGCCACCCTGCTGGCGGTCCAACCAGGGTGGGTTAGTGAGATGGCGTTGAAGTCAAACGTGTTTCTAAATGGAAGTAGAGCTAGATGTATACGCCCAGTACGAGGCAACGACTGTTGACACTTCCCAATGGAGCGTGTCCGGAGCTTCTTCACAAAGTTAATGTTGGGTCTGGTTACACCAGGCTATTGTTTGTAACCTGACAGGCCAGATAATTGTTATACAACCATCTGGGGAGCGGTCCACTTTGCTCGTCTTTCAATGAAGAAATACTCTCCAGTTCAGATCAAACTGATGCTATTGCAGCATCTACGTTAACCTCTTTAGGAACCGCCATTGTTGTTTGAGTCGCTTCTGCTGTCGACACCCCTAAACCACGCCCGTAGGCGCTGATTGGTCAGGACCGTTATTGTCCTGTCTCAAACTCAGCGATCTCAAGCTCTCCAAGCTGAGTCTCGTGGCGAAGTCAAACTGAAGCTCACGGCATCAAGAGAGTCTCTAGAGAAGCTACCGTATTTGGTCCCAAAATGGTGTAAACACACTGAGGGCAGCGTGTTTACAGCCCTTCAGCCCGCAAATGTATAGTAGCAAAACACAATAATATCTTTCATGTCCAGCGTCTGATGCTATAATCTAGGGCCACCTACAATAAGTATGTGTCAACAACATGCAGGTCACACGCCATTCGTGTTGGCATAGCGACAGCAGCATGTCACCAGGGCTAGCTTAGCGACACATTCATTATGCATGAGCACACAGGCCAGGCCTCGCTGTAGAAGATCCAAGAGGTCCTAATAGACGAGCTGTACAAATACTTGTCAGAGTGACACATTCCATGTGAAGGGCCCCAAAAAACACCACGCTAACTAGCGCGGTGCATATTATTACTAGCGCGGTGCTAGTTACACTAGCTAGTTAATCTGCTTCCTGCTTGGCGTGGCACCACGCCGGTGTTTCTCCAGACCTAAATCATTTACAGAGTGGAGATTGCCTGGATAAGGGACATGAATAGTCAAATGAACTTGTGTGTGTGTGCGTGCGTGCGCGGTGCAGGTGGAGGCGGGCTCACGCACGGTGCTGGCCATCTTGGGCGAGGAAGAGATGGTGAACAACGTCACAGGAAGTTTAAAGCTGCTCTAGAGGCGCCTGTACCCCCTGTGGAGGTGTGTGGCCGTGCAGTGCCAGCCAGCAGCCAGCAGAGGGCAGCGTGGCACTGTAATAAAGTGTGCAGCAGCGAAATACAAGAAGCGTTTCAGCACCAGAAGACACACCCGCCATTTTTTCCCCCCTTTCCTCCTGTGTGAGCCTCTGACGGCTAATGTTTGAAGTGGCAGGGAAATGGATTGGATCCTTGCCGAAGATCAAGAAGTCAGTTAAAATATTCTCCCATTGACATGTTATGTTTTTGAGGGATCTTGATTTGGCAAAATAATAGACATCTCGCTTATACAATTGGGAATCAAAACTAATAGGGTTAATTTTGAGTTGGTTTTCTCATTATAGCAGAGCTCTAACCTTGCTTGCCGCTGATGCATAAGACCTTTGTCTCAAGTATAATTAAATCTGTTATCAACTTAAGACATTGACATAGAAGGGAGTTGAGTTGTAGGAATTGAACACTGTGGTTATCCAATGTTACTTATATGCAAGTAATATTGTAATATATAACATTACACATCCATTACAAATAGGAGCTCCCTTGGTGAAGTAACTACTCATGGAGAATAATGTAGACATTTATGAAGCATTTTGCATAGTTTGGTGTTTAAATATTGTGTAAATGCAGTTCTTCCAAAGATTCCTACCCTATAGAATGCTTAGAGTACTAAATATTGTCAAATGGACATTTCTTGTTTACATATTTCTGTTCATATTTACCGTACAATCTGTGATGTGCCATCCTTTGTGTTCTTAAAGGTATCTGGATTTTCTTGTTATCTTCTTCATGCAAAGGAAACATCATGAAGCTTGTTAGCTTCTCCACAGTTTCATAATCGTGTGTGTGTGTGTGTGTGTGTGTGTGTGTGTGTGTGTGAGAGAGAGAGAGGAATACTCTGTATAAATGTGTACTTAACTGCCTGCAGTAAGCTCAGACATATGCTCCGAATAACTTGTGGAAAATGGTTTAAACAGGACAATATATTGCTTAAGAATGTTTAATTGTCCTGTCTGACAGATTGGGCAAAATGTATTGCTCAATGAGTTGTGAATGTACAAAGTAATGTCTAAGCCTGTGTTTGTGTGTCACAATGTTTGTATTTGCAACATGTAACACTATTTTGTGGGCATGTGTTCCTGCCCTGGAACAAAGTAAATGTTATTTTTAACTGACTTCTTCTCCAAGCCTGATAATCCATGCATGCGATCAGATGTGACGTATTTAAATGCAAGTGGCAAGGGAAGATCCATGTGTGTTCATTCGTGTGCACACTTAAGTTTTATTACAGTATGTGTAACAGTATAACGTTGTGATACGTTTTTTTTTTCTCGCAATCAAAATGGCTCCATGGCCAAGCGAATACATTGAGTTTGTTTGCTTTACACACTTGCAGTGAATGTTACCTCTTGTTGCACATTTACAGTATGGAAATTAAATTGTTTCGTGATGGTATCCTTGTCGGCTTCGTTCCCCTGGTTGTGTCGAGTCGTTGGTTCTTGCATCCCGCAGCGACAAGCCGCCATTGTGGGGAGCGACCTTGGGCCCCGCCGCAGCACGGTTGTTGCGAAACCCGGGAATTGTTCTTTACTGAGAACTCAGGTCACGTGTTGTGTCCGTAGAACTGGTTTCGTCATTTGTGTTTAAGGACGATCGGCCTAGATCGGGTCCCCTTGATGAGATCGTGAATATTACGCTTCACTTCACTAAACAGTTTCGCTCAAGGATGGATTCAACCGTCGTGTTTGACAAATAACTATATTGTCAGTATATGCTCTCCCAAACTGCTGCCTTCTCATTGCTAGCATTAGGCTGTAGCAACAGCACAGAAATAAAGAAATGATTCAGTATTTTACTGCAAATACAGTATATTCAAGCTATAAATAAGGCTACACTAGGTCCCGTCTAAGCCTTTTTCACTTATAGCTGGCTAGGCACGTCTTCGTCATTAGCATACAATCTGCTTTGATTCTACCCTAAACCAGTTGTTAGCTAATATCAAATACCGAACTCGTAATTTATTTTAATTGTTAAAATACTAATGGTCTAGTATCTGGCTATAGCTACAATATTATATAGAGAATGTTCACACTAAGAACTGCAGTTATCTTCATGGCACAACACCGGTCCTGTTTGCCTTGAGCGAATGCCAGACCTTTAATGAATCTGCAGTGCGTCGTGCGGCATGGTCTACGTTTAGCGCACATAATGTCAGCTTCCCCATATTCGTCACATTCCTAAAACAATGAGCTAAGAACTGAACATTTGAACAGCACTTCTGACATAGGCCATTATACTACATGGGTAGAATAGCAGCAGCTGTGGATGTAGTATATTTTACCAGAGGTGGTCAGTATCATGAAAACCTTATTTATGCAAACATAATTCAGTCACAAAACGATTTTAGGAAGGTGACGATATTGCGTAAGAATTGGGAAATCTGTGGGCTGTTGTTTTTGAGTAATTGTAGTAAATATCCTACTATAAGATACGTTAAGTAATATTCTAAATGTTATTTAATCTATAACACTGCATTAGAACTGCAAGAAATTGTCTACCCGATGGAATTATTATTAGGCCTACCCCATAAGTATATTTATCTTGTAGGGATGTGTACTTTGCCTGTTTGTCTGTTTTATTACTGTGCTTGTTCAATACCATGGTTCGATGTTATGTTCAATAATGTCACCGTAGATTCTGTCACAGCTCAGACCACTGCAACAAATGACGTATGCACTCTCCGCCTCGTCCAATCAAAAACCTCCCTCCGTGTCTCATGACATGACAAGCAGCCAATCACGACGTAGTGCCTTTACCCTTTTTCTTCTGGGTTTTACCTGCTAATGTTAATCCAGGGGATTTGCATTTTAACGCGTAGTCAGAATAAAACGCTGCATGGCCGTTTCGACGTAGGCTGCCTTTTTATTATGGCAGTCCTGGTCCTCCATAGTTTATGACTATACTCTCGCATGGTCTGATAGATTAAGTCCCTAAAACAACAAGGCTACGAAATATGAGAAGAAAAAAAAACTCTCCGGTTGGATTTTACTCTTTCCTATGTTCAACGTGTATGAAGAGAAATTGGGTTCGACGCCGGGTAGGCAAATGAGGGCCCCATAATCAACAGCCACGACCGTGGAGCACTGGTTCTTATCTGGCCGTGTCCCGTCACTTGGCAGAACATACAAGGGCGACACCTCATCATATTCCATTCAATTTCACTTAGGTGGGTCTGACCCTACCTCTTGTCCCTGGACCTGGGCCCCAGAGACCCCGTGTAGCTATGGCGTGCTACTGGGCCTATGTATTGCATGCATCGAGTGCTCTTCCGTGTACCGTAGACGCATACACCCTCAAAAACAACAACATTCCACTAAAGATTTAAAATTAGTTCCACGGCATTTCATTTAACATCGACCATTTTCCAAATTTTGAAAGCCCAGATCCGCTCTTTGTGTGAAGTGCGCGCCGGGTCCGTCCACGCCGCCGCGCTGCCCCGCTTGTGTGCCGCTGGTACTCGCGACACGACGGGACTAGGTTTCGGCACGGCTACCCTAAACGGGCACGCCCCTGTTTGCGTAGACGAGCAACTTAATTCCGCGCTCTAACTGGCCAATGGAATCGCCCCGATCCCCACATGCCTGCGAACTGACACTTTTCTGACCAATAACCCGCGAAGGGCGGGACATCGATACAAGTCCCGCCCGAAAATGAAGCCCCTGCATGGTCGCCAAGGAAACCCCGTGGCCTGGTTGTGTGTCAGTTTCTGGGACCCGCGGTCGATGCCGGTGAGGAGGGGGATGGGCGGCTCTGCGAATGTAAGGACCCGAGACAGAATCAGAGCCCTGTGTCACATAGAGCTGCATATAACCCTTTATAAATATCGACTGTAAATATTCAAAACACTAACATACATGGATTAAATCAACGGGGATCTACTATAGATACTCAATGGAAGCACCGTACCCGAGCAGGACAGGGAATTTAACTTTACGCCTATGCGTGGGGGACGTTGAGAAGTTTGTTTGCTGCCCCTGGAGAGAGAGCTACTTTTGAGGGCAAAGCATACAGGAGACGCCGAGGCCGAAACACAGGCCTACTGGTCTGCTTGGATTTGATGTTGGAATACTCGAAGGTCTTCTTGTACATTCTATTGTCTTATTTGTACTCGTTGGGAATGTCTCTTTAGGTAAGTGTTTTTAAGCGAATGTGTTATTTTTAAAATCACGTTAGCTCAGCCCTGCCAACTGTATGATAATAATGTCCATGTTTTCATATAGTCAACACGGCTAATGTAGCTAACCAAGTTGGCTAGTAAACTGCCTAACGTCCAAGTTACTGAGAACAACTTGCTTTCTCTGTTTTACACTACTGTACGGGCTTGTCTGCTTTGCGTGTGATATTGCTGTAATGGCAAAGGACTTGCTTGCCAGATACAATTGGCTGTCTTTGGACAGATCTAACATGGGTTTTTGACAAAGTCCTCGTGTTGTTAGTCAGCTTGCTTGGTCAAGCTACCAACCGTCCAATACTTTATAGCCGCATTTTGTGCAGCAATGTTTCATGGTGTTATTGGGGCATTCTGCAACAGTTTTCAAGAGTTTGACTGAAAGTAGGTAAATAAGGATGCAATTTCTAGGGGACATTTCAAACCATTCACATCGCAATACACCCAGACTGCGTAACCGGCGATTATACTATTCAGAACTGTTGCTGAGAGTTTTCAATCTTATGGCTACCAATTATTATTATTATTATTATTTGTATTTATTTATTACAATTTCTAATCCATTTGGTGTGTTGGCTAAAATCTCGTTTTTGTAATGTTGTAATATACCCCCATGCAGGTAACAGCATAAACACACAATGTAGGGTTTTATTTTAAGTATAAATTAAACTGGGGGAGACAAGCAATACAGCAATTTAGCTACTACAGTAGCATATGGAGACTGGGAGGTAATGCGAACTCTCAATATCATTCGTTGTATACATATGTTGATAATAATATGTTGTGGTTGATGTGGTACCATACAGATACGCATTTGTCTAAAAAATAGTCATTTATTAGACGACCCATCTCACGCATCTATGCAGTGTGTTAGCAGACATGGGTAACAATGCTATGCTAGCCAGTTAGCTAACTTTTTGGATATTTTCCAACCAGTATTTCGAAGCTCAACATCACCAGCATTTCACGAACAATCGATGTTTGTCAATCCAGTGGTGTATGGTCTTGCTGTGTAATAACCGCCACGTCGTTTGTCACTGTAAATAATATCGCTTTTTATTACGGCGGTGTATACGATATGTTGGCGCGTTGGGCTTTACCAGTGGCACCACCACTGCTGGTCGGACGAGTGAACCAAAGTGAATGTGATGTTATTTTTGTTTTTCGGTCTGGTTTGGGAATATGGCGATACAAACCAGATTTGAGTGGTGACTTGCTTTCCTTATTCTGCTTCACCTGCCCCACCTACCAACCCCCAGCCTCTGTGGCGGTTAAGAGAAATGGATGGCATTTTGTGAAGGGGATCTCGCGTTTCCTTTTTTAGCCTCCATTTTCAATGTAACGTGTGAGCGGCATTCCGGAGAATACTACGGCGGGCGAAGTTTCCACCAAGTTCCAACCCAAACATGACACACGAACTCAGGCGTGTTTTATTCGAGGCATAACCTTAATAAACACTACTAGCGTGGTAGCCGGTCATTTTGGACGCATGCTTAATTATTTGTCGTCACTTTGAATCTGGTAGCATTTGTATAGGCTATGTAAGTAGTGGGGAAAGCCTAATTATAGAGTTGCAGATAAATGTCTTATTTTTTCGTAACCCCTCGGTCGCTGCCTGCACGCAGGCTAGCGCCGTGTTGGAAGTGTCGGGTTGGGGCAGCGTAACGTGATTCCTCGCCCCTAGTTTCGCCTGCCGCCTGGGTAGACCAATGGACAAGCTGCCGGACGTGTGACGACCGCGCCGCAGCGAATGTTTTGTGATCCTACCCTGTGTCTTGTCTGACGTGTCATTAATTCATGTTTAAGGAAGACAGCTGTTAACCTACAGTGCACGGTCGATGTATAAGACCGGACTTTAACTATGAATGTATTTATTCCTTTTTTATATATACGAAATATAGAGATATATATAAGACAGGATATTTAACACCACACTCGACCCAATATTATTGACCATGAGATCTTTCATTAGGTCGTCTGCCTATGTAGTGTAACATGGTAGCCTGCTGCCTGCCCTGAACCCACGTTATAACCCGGACATTGTACTGCGCGGATGCATGCTCGTTTGCTGTGTCATTTCCCTGAGCCCTCGTCGACCTTGCTTTTCAAGCACAAAGGTTACACTCGCTATGGCCACGTTGCTGCGAAGGAGGCCCTCGGTCGGGGCTAGCATTATCTGAATGTATCTTGCGTCTTTTAATAGTTTTGCTGTGCCGCGGTCTGCCAACCTGGCTGCTCAAAACCATTTGAAACATGAGCTTCCCCTCAAAACGTAGCCCCTGCCCCGACCCTGGTCGTTATCTGGGGCAAATGCTGTACTCACCAGCAGTACAGACAAAGGCCAGTGTGCGTCCTGCCCCAGGTATATGCAATAGTTTCTCAGTCTCAACCTGCCCTTCCCGTGGGGAAGCTTCAAGCTAGACATTGTTCCTGTCCATGTGTTGCTCTACACTTCTTGTATAATGTTGTTGAGCACGTGTCAAGGGAGTAGCCAGATGTATAACGTCTCTTATAGCAGGGTTTACCTTTTAACAAAAACTTCTAATCTAAAGAGCTGTGTGTGTGTGTCTGTCTGGAGGAGGATGTGTAACCCCCTACCCAACCCCTAATGTGGGCCTCTAAAACACAGGAGATCTGTGGAATGTGCAAATGGACAAGGTTAGTGTGGCCCAGTTCTCTGTTGAGGAAATACCGTCTGCGTTTGTGTGTCTTTTCTTTGTTCATACACATGAGCGGTTACAGACTCGGTAATCACTAACTGTTGTGTAACAGATCCTCCAAGCAGCGTAGTTATTGTATTGTATACAGCCGTGTACACTGTGTGTGTGTGTGTGTCGTATCGTATCAGCGTGTACGTGGTGTTTTGCGGCAGGATGCCGGCCCTCTTCCAAGAGAGGAAGAGGGGATTCTGCCTGCCCGTAGACGGTCTGGGGAGGCTCTGCTGCTAGAAGCTAAGGAGAGAGAACGTCTTCTTCTCCAGCCGCCTATTTGCATGCTAATGACACTCTCTGGGCACCAAGCAGGGCAGGTGTAGCTATTGACATGTTAATGGCCGTGTGTGTGTGTGTGCGCGTGCATGTGGACAGTGTTGAATATGCAGCTTTGAGGATGAAGCTCAGCGTGTTGATTCTAGTGACTGTTTGGTGCCATTTGCTGCTTAAAGATACTTCTCTAAATAATGCGATTGAAGCTTGCATGGAGAAGCTAACACGTGAATGATATATTTGAATGCGTAGCCCATGTGTCCCATTTGAATGAAGGTACGACAGTGAGCGAGCGACGGCCTTATTGTGACAGACATTTTTCCATTAAAGATTAGGCCTTGCTCATATTCCTGCTTGTCTTTCTGCCTTGCTCTGCTGCCTTGCTCTGCTGCCTTGCACAACAGGTTAAAAAACAAGTCACTGTGACGCCTGCCTCTCTGCTTGCTTCTTATTGGCCCAGGAGCCTTGGAGTTTCTCCAATAGGGGGTATGGGGGGGGGGTGGTCCAGCATCAGCACAGGGAAGAGGGTGGGGGGTGTTGCAGATAACTCTGTCGGGTAATTCTGTTGTGTAGAGAGAGAGGAAGGGGGGTGCAGGCTGAGAGAGGCAGGCGAGCTGCCCAATCTTGCTCTCTCTCTCTCCTTCTGTATCATTTGTTTTCCATCTAACTCTTAGTCTTCCTTCGTTCCTTTTCCTCCACACACTCAGGAGTGTCTTGCAGCGTTGTCTGAGTGGGGGGGCCAGCTTGCTTGTGGGTGGATGGTGGTGAACCAATACAGCGTCAGTCTTTGTCTCTACCTTTTTCCAACTGCAGGTAGCCATTTTATGTTGCACCACACTGACCCCCCCCCCCCCCTGCCCTGTAAGTAAACGGCGACAATGCGTCCCTGAATAATGGCACATTAGTGGAGGAACGCCCTGTTCCAGGTGAACTGAAGATTGCGATAAAGCACAGGCACATTTCTGAGCATGTTTGCTTACAGGGTGTTGTCAGAGGGGGAGAGGGGAGAGGGGGAGAAGCGTGAGGAAGGAAAACAAGCGGACAGCTTTAGCACTTTTTTCAGCTGCCTGCTCTAGTGTGCTGCTGTGTAGGTGACTGGCTGTGTGTAGACCATGTGTCTTTATGGTCATTCACTTGTTGTCTCAAACCTGGTTCTCTCTCAGAACGACTGCTCTTGAACCCTGTGAACTCATGGACAACACCTGCCAGCTTTAGAATGACTGTTTGGATATTGTGTGTGTTTTGTTAATAGCCCCAGGCCTAAACCTGCCCGTGTTTCACTCTGAGATTACGAATCTGCAACCGTTCCTATTTCAAGTTCATTATGCTCAAAACACTGAGGCACTGGAGAGCCCAGCCAAGTCTACACTGATTCAAAATGGCTGCCTGCTATTTATTCATCTCAACACCTCTTAGACTGAGGTTGAGCCTGCCTGGTTGTGTCTGTGTTGGTGTGTTAATGACCAAAATAGGAAAGGGAAATGTGATGTAAATGTGTTTGTCATGTGCAGACTCAGCGTGTCCAGAGAGATCGTCTGACATGTTTGCTTGATCTTGATGCACGCTCACACACAAACAACCAGGCTGTGTTGTGACCAGTATCTCTTCAGGCTTGTTGTTACCAGGAGAGGAAAAGGAGTCGAGCCAGGCGCGACTAGCCAAGCACAAACAGGCAATGTTCATCAAGCTGGTTTCTTTTTTCTCTCTTTCCTTTCCCCCTTAGTCACAGCCAAGCCTAAACCAACTGGTTTGTTTGTTTTGCTCTGAAACACACCATGACATCATCTGTGTTATATCTTTTTAAACGCGTGTGTGTGTGTGTGTGTATGTATGTATATTTTGTGTGTGTGTATGTATGTATGTATGTATATAATAATTATTGTCCTAGTTTTATGTATCTGCTCATTCTCTAAGCATACACACATATACATACACATGTGTATATATGTGTGTGTGTGTGTATATAATATAATGTCCTAGTTTCATCTATCTGCTCATTCTCTAAGCACGCCTGGCAGCGGCTCAGCCTTTGTCGTCCATTGTGTGTCCATGCTGCTGCTCCATTTAGGCAGCTGGACATTTTTGTGTTAATGGCCGGGCCCATGCTCCCAAGCCGTCACCGCGGGAACGACCAGCCCACTTGGGGGTTCAAACACCACTGGTGAACGTGTAGCCTTCAGTTGTTTGTGAGTGTGTGTTCATGTGTGTTGGGGACGGAAGCTAAGCTGCATAAACATCCACTGCTAATAAGCAACCTTCAATGCATTTCTTGTGGATGCAGCACTGCTATTGGATGAGGCTGTGTAGGCCGGCTGCTGCGTGACGTAGCTTATGACACCATGTCCTTTCCCGTGTGTTATGACTTGGTGTCTTGAGACGGATACCGGTAGAGAGATTGAGATATTTTAGCTAGCTAGAGCCGTACAACGCCAATGAGAAACTCCAGAGGTCAACGATGGCTGGCGCTGGGCTACAACGTGCACACACATACACACACACATACACACACACACACACACACACACACACACACACACACACACACACACGTGCTCGTAAGTGTGTTTATGTGCTGTGATGCTCTCACGGAGCATGCGTGCCTATTTTAGTTCCAGCGGTGCTTTATTTTTGTCTGATAGTTTCCCTGCCATTCCATGTTGAGGTGAGACATGGTTTGTGTGTGTGTGTGTCCCTCTGTGACATTACGACACGGCGGCAGAGAGACATGGAATAATGTAATGATTGATTTTGCAATACTCAAGAGGCCTCTGTAGAGCTGCCTGAGCAGAGCAGGTTTGATCTGTGTGTGAGCGCGTGTGTGTGTGTGTGCGCATGTGTGTGTGGCTGTCCATCTCAGACTCCTCTCCAAAATGTCCTCTTTGGCAGCTGACGTGAAAAGACTTTGAGGCTGTTAGTAATCTGAGCCCTGTGTTCATGGATGGATGGAACAGGAGGGAGAGAGGGGGATGTTGTCTCCCAGCTCTCTGTCAGGCTGGTGAATAGGCCCAGGTAGTGACCCGCTCTGTGGACTGGCCTGGGACCAGGCAGAGTGTGGACCGTGCGTTCTGCTGCTCCCTGTGTGTCTGTCCAGGCCCGCCTTGAGCTGTGAGTCGTGCTGTCCGTCACCTGGCCCCCGGCGGCGGCTCCAGAACTGACCCTCGGCCTGCTGCCGTTGCCATGGCGCTGGGCGAGCAAGTGTGGCGGCCTGCCGTAGCTAGGGGACACCGCTACAGTAATGTCATGCATCTGTCTTAACAAGCTAGCAGTGAGCCACCTCGCTCTGCTCAGACTGCCATGTCATCATCGTTTCCTGTTGTCATGGCGAGTGGAAATGGAGGGTTTTTCAAGGAATGTGTGTGTGTGTGTGTGTTTACGCGTTGCCAGTGAATGACCTTGCTGTAAGCCAAACTCTCTCTCTAGTGTAGCGTGTGAACGTTGCATGGATGGCCCCATATCTGGTTTAGCAGCCCCCAGTTACTAGCCTGTGTGTTTGTCTGCTTTACTGGGAGGGAGAGAGGGAGGGAGGGGGAGGTGCATGCCAGTGTTCCAGCAGCTTCTGGTCACATGACGACATGCCTCATGGCTGGGGGTGACTCACCTCTCCTTTGCTCGTCTGGTAAACAGGCAGCCTCTGCTGGCGCTCCTTGGTACTGCAGCCCTGTAAAACCAACGCAGTCTGCTGGCTGCTTTGCCTTTAATTTTGGGGTGCACAATATATTGACTCAGTATCATTAACGCAATATCAGTGACATCATATTGAAACTGTTGCAGTTGCTGGGAGAGATGTGTCCGTTGGCAACATAAGATGTGTGGCTGAGGAAGACGACACAATGGAGTTGACTGTCAGCTGGAATAAACCCATATGTTGTAAGATTAAGAAAGCTCTTTTTGGTTTGATATGTTACGAATACATTTTATGCATTTTCCCAAACCGTTTGTGTTTTACTTCAAAATATGATCAAAATTAATATCAATATTGCCGTTTTCATGAACAGTACCGCAATATCACATGTAGTGAATACCATGCAACCCTACTCTGAATGCTGTGCAGCACCTTCCGTCCCCCACGCCTGCCCTGCAGGAGTGACAGACAGTGCCATGCACTGCATCCACACGTGGTTAGCGGTCCAGACAGCGCAGATCAAAGCTCTCTGCGGCCTGTGCTAACGTGTGCTAATGTGCTTCAGCATCACTCTGCTAACGCACACCTTCTGTACTCTGTTGCAGGTTTGAGCATCATTACCATTTATGTTGTTTTATTTTAAATCAATCGAGGATTGTAGAAATGCGGTACCTTTTTTTCTTTGTGGTAAAACATGGAGCCCAACTGTGACCTTCTCTGTAGCAGCAAGCATCTGTGAAATCGTATTGGTCAGAACTCAACACACAGCGTAGAGTCAATCATTCCGGAGCAACCTTGTTGATATTTGAACTTTGTAAAAACAAAAGCACCTCTCCTTTCAACGCCACAGGGTGCTCCCCCAGAAGCTCCGCCCCCCACATTGGACACAGGTTGCCATGCCAGGATAGTGTGTGTGGTGCGGTCTGCACGACTTTGTGTTTCCATTTAGAGAGCCAGGGCTGTGCAGATTCACCAGGTACGTTTTCCACACAGATTGGGAAGCTAGCAGACCATTAGTTTAACTAAGTTACCTGACAATAGCTTCTGACTATATTCTATTTTAATATAGTCTGGCCACGCTCAATTGGGAGTGTTAACAGTCGTTGCTTCATAGAGGTCGTAGGTCCAGCACCTTTAAAATTAATTAATCCCAATTCAACAACTGTTTAGATGGTCTCATCTGGCTCTACCACCATTTAGAAACACGCTTGACTTAAACGTCATCTCACTACCCCACCCTGATTGGACCGCCAGCAGGGTGGGTGTGACAATGCTAACGTGGTTTACAGACTATAATCTCGGCAAAAAGATATTGATCTGAGAGCAATGGTGGGAGGAGCCAGGCTACCCATTAAAGCTAGTCTGCCCACATCAGAGCTGTGATTGCCATGCCGACACTGAGCGTGCACCAACCCTGTGTCGGCCTGGTGGAACATCAAAGCACAGTGACCCGAGAGCATTTCTCAATCATACTTACAGGTAGGCCGTCTCCAGGCTTAAGTGAAATATTTAGACAAATGTCAACAGCTATACAGAGTTAGTTCTGGGTTTCCTACCTTGTTGTTAGTGCATCCCGTCACACAGCAGCTTCTAAGCATGCTTCGGTTCTTTTGTTAACAGACGAAAGTACAAGGAGGTGTCGTGCCAGAATGTGTACGTCCGCCAAAAAGTGACCAAAACTGCTAAAGTGCATTTTATGGGTTGCATTCCCGCTCAAGATATTTATGATGGTAAAAAGGGACTGGAAAAAATCTAATCTAGGACACACAGCAGGAGACATAATGTGGAGTCATAAGGATAATTGCAAAAGTGATTGTATTTTATATTTTATATCTGGGGCTTAAAGGGGATTCTGCTGCATGCTGGCCACGCGGTAGCCATCTTGGTAACGTCTCTGGGCAGTTATTAGTGATCCTATGAGACAGTGGGGCGACAGGTGATCCAGAAGTTGCCGGTTTGAACCTTTCTTACTCCTGACGTGAAGTGAAGAGGTGGCCCTGGGAAAGACAACACTAACTGCTCCCCCTGGTGGTCAGATGGTGCCTAGCATGGCAGCCATCACCACCGTGAATGGGTGAATGTGAGGCAGTCTCACTCTTGTGCAGCACTTTGAGTGGCCGGTAAAGCGGCTGTATAAATGTAGTCCATTTAAATGACTGTGGAGAAAGCCTTAACTGCACTTTGAATAGTCACATGGGCCTAAAAACTGCATGTATACAATCACCAGTTGAAAAGTACAATTAAAAAAATAAGTGTTTAGTGAGTGCCCATGAAATAAGGTTTTAAAAGCTTTTCTGACCCCACAGGTTACCCTACAGGTAGCTTGCGTCAGTGCGACCACACCGCTGGCTGCCGCCGGTTACATACTGGATGCGTAGTTTCCCTACTTTGCATTGCTTTTGTTACGCAACCACAATGCAACATTCTACGTGACAGCTCCTTGTGATTACAGTGGTATCCATGGTGATGCTAGCAGATCCCATGGCCGGTCCTAGTAAGCTAACGTAATGAACCCTGAATGAAACTGTAAAAGTATATATTTGCCAATAAAATTACAGCTTTATTTTATGTACAACCAGGTCACGTTTACGCATGCGTGTAGCCCTTCACCTGACACGACTGGATACGCAACGCAATGCTGCAAGCTCTACGCTGCGCTCCATAGGAAATGTCTGAAGTTCCTGTGAAACTGTACGCAACTACGCGTCCAGTATGTAACGGCGTAAATAGATTAGGTTTGGGAAGTAGTTACAGAGTAAAATAAAGAGGATTGGCTCCTGTCCTCCAGCCCCGTATTGCTGTTACTGACTTCTCCTATAGAGTTCCTCTCAGAGGTCTAGATGCCCTGGTTCCTCTATGTGGTGTCGTTCATGTGCAGCATCGTTCATGTGCAGTGATGTTCATGACTTAATGCGCTAACGACCTCTCTACCCCCCCCCCCACCCACAGGTCTCCCCATGTCCGTGAGCCGTGAGCTGCGGCTCAACGGCGCCCCTCCGCTGGAGTGGACCATCGCTGTGGTTACGATCTTGTGACCCCTGCCCTCCCACCCACCCCCCTTGTCCTCCCCCTCTCCTACCAGTGCCCCCCCCCCCACACACACCTTCACGCTGTGCCGTGGGGCGTCATGAGCATAGTTATCCCACTGGGCGTCACCACACCAGAAACCTCCTACTCAAACATGGCTGCTGGATCCGAGTGAGTGTTTCACTACTATACACTCTGTGTGTGTGTGTGTTTATTTTACCTTTATTTAACCAGGTGATCTCATTGAGATTAAAACCTTTATTCTATGAGAGATGTGACCAACATGGCAGCATGTTTACAGTAGATTCACTAAGGCTGGGGGAAAACATTGATACTGCATAGTTTCACAATATTTCCCATTGCGATAATATATCGATACACGGGCGCCAGGTATCACAATCATTTTTTTGTGTGTAATTTTTCTTATTTTAAATTTCATTATATAAACTGCACACAAGAATTTTACTAATATTTATGACATGTTCATGTCAGTTAGTCAGCTTGACAATCACATTTTGCACAATTTATGTGAGATGAACAAATCTATGTTGACATAGAGTTCCTTTGGGGACATCATTTGAAGTTGGAAAAAGTAATATATTGTAAAATATCGCATTGTGGCATAAGTATCGTGATGATATCGCAGAGGTTCGAATAGTGGCATTGCTATGACGACCAGCTTTGTCTCCTGGAGGAACAATCTGCAGTTTTAAAAGAAGTACCATGTGCCAATATACAGTGTCGAGCTGAGCCGGTACTGCGCAGTGGGAAAGTTCCATTAGCATGTGCTCTCGCAGGAGACATGACTGTAATGTCAGGGTCAGATATTCTTGCTAATAAAGCCCCGCATATGGAAACACATTGTGAAGCAAAGCGTAGTGCTACGGCTTTGTTGTTGTGAGCGGTGTTCGCCACTTTGTATATGTTCCTGTGTACGGAGCCAGGGCCGTGTAGAAGAAAGCTAGCGAATGTGTGTGTGTGTGTGTGTGTGCGTGCGTGCGTGCGTGCGCGCGGGGTGACTGACTGTCATCACTGTGTGCCCCCAGCCCAGAGTCAGTGGAAGCGAGTCCCGCCGTCAACGAGAAGAACTTCCACAGCCACAGCTGTGGGAGTGCCCAGGGCCACGTGTACCAGGGCCTGCCCTATGCGGTGAGTTCACGGCCCTCCTCACCACAGCACACGGTGAGATGAGAGCACATGCATCACATCACAACAAGATGGATGGATACATAGATGAACTGTGTTACCGTTCTGTGTCATGAACGCATTTTCATTCCTCTCCATTTTCCGTTTTCCCTCCTTTTTTTGCCTGAACACGTTGTTTGAAGATGCAACAGTCTTCCGTTGTGTGTTGTCAGGATCACACCTATGGAGCCCCCCCTCCCCCCACACCTCCAGCCTCCCCGCCCCCCCCACGCACCGTCCTCCCCCACCGCGCCCCGGAGCTCAACGGCGTGGCGCGCGGCCCGCGCTACCACCACCCCGTGGTTGCCGTCACCGCCGCCGCCGACGCCTCGGCCGACAGCGACAGCTCATCCTCGTCCTCGGACGAGGACGACGAGGAGGAGGAGCGGGGGCCGGCGCCCACCTGGTGTCGCTGCTCCTGGCCGTCGCACCAGGGCGGCCCGCTGCTCAAGTGCCAGGGCTGCAGGTGAGGTTGCCGCGCGTGACTGGGAGGGTGGGCACTCCTTGTTGACTGCAGCGCTCACGTCTGACTTGTCTTGTTGGACAACTGCAGGGGCCTGGACAGACGGAGAGGAGCGGACGGACCGCACAGGAAGTCCGACAACGTCTCCGGTACGTGCACACTCCTCCACCTTCCATGGGGGGTGGGGGGAAGGGGTTGCTAGGGAACCCCCCCCCAGCCCCGTATTAGCCGCTTCTTGCCTTTGGTGTATGTGCACTCCCGGCGTTCCGCTTTACAGCACTTCACTGCCCGGGCAGGTCTGTGCGGCGTGCTGAGCTGACGTCTCCCTCTTCCTTCTCCAGGGGGCGACAGCAGCGTCACCGAGAGCGGCGACGAGGAGGTGTCTGCGTCCGGCGTGTCGTACACGGCCACGCAGCACACGCCCACGAGCATCACGCTCACCGTCAACAGGCTGAAGAGGAGCAAGGCCAAGAAGAGGAAGAAGAGCACTGAGAAGGCCCGTGCCACGCCCAAGAGCAAGAAGGTCAAGGTGCGCTGGGCCGTGGGAGGATGGGAGGGGGGGGGGGGGGGTTTGAGACCCACGTTTAAATGGATGTATGTTAATATTCTCTATCTTTCTTTGTTCAGGCCTTCAGGGAGGGATCTAGAAAATCCATGAGGATGAAGGTAAGACATCACTGTAACGCTGACCCCTCCTCCCACCTGAGATGACCTCAGACCTCTGACCTTTTTCCCCAGAACTCCACGCTGGAGGCCACTGTGCTGGACGAGAACACGGTCGAGGGCTGGGAGACCCGCATCCGCCTGTGGACGGACCAGTACGAGGAGGCGGCGGCCAACCAGTACAGTGCCGACGTGCAGATGCTGCTGCAGGCGGAGGGAAGGAGCTCCCCCGCCGCAGAGACCCCTGCTGGGGCCCCCGACGCCGGTGCACGCACGGAGCTGTCCTGTAACAACACTGTGCTGGGCTCCCAGATGCAGGTTAGCAGGAGCGTGTTAGCACTAGTATTAGCATTAGCACTTCTGTTAACATTAGTGTTAGCATTAGCATTAACGTGTTAGCACTAGTGTTGCCATTAGCACTAGTGTTAGCATTAGCATTAATGTGTTAGCACTAGTGTTGCCATTAACACTAGTGCTGCCATTAGCACTAGTGTTAGCATTAGCATTAACGTGTTAGCACTAGTGTTGCCATTAGCACTAGTGTTAGCATTAGCATTAATGTGTTAGCACTAGTGTTGCCATTAACACTAGTGTTAGCATTAGCATTAACGTGTTAGCACTAGTGTTGCCATTAACACTAGTGTTTCCATTAGCACTAGTGTTAGCATTAGCATTAATGTGTTAGCACTAGTATTAGCATTAGCACTTCTGTTAACATTAGTGTTAGCATTAGCATTAATGTGTTAGCACTAGTGTTGCCATTAGCACTAGTGTTAGCATTAGCATTAATGTGTTAGCACTAGTGTTAGCATTAGCATTAACGTGTTAGCACTAGTGTTGCCATTAACACTAGTGTTGCCATTAGCACTAGTGTTAGCATTAGCATTAATGTGT
>JAODTR010023749.1:0-23711 GCA_025399935.1 Amblyopsis rosae
CCCCCCCCCCCCCCCCCCCCCCCCCCCCCCCCCCCCCCCCCCCCCCCCCCCCCCCCCCCCCCCCCCCCCCCCCTAAACAAAAACACTTGAATATGCCATTGTATTCTTGTCTCCCCATCCCCACAAATGCAGATAGAATAAAATAAATATCTGCGACTAGAGCAGGTTGGCCAGGCTGGTTGTGGGTCCATTCTGTTGCTGAAACTGCACTGGAGGAGGCCCTTCTGTCCACTGTGACAAGACACACACACACACACACACACACATTAATGACATGCATGGAGGACCAGGGTGGACTGAATGATCGGCAGCAGACAGTGGGCGGTGAGAAAGAGGTGTGCTTACACTAATGAGATTGTGTTCGGGGAGGCTGCAGGCAGCTATGTGGTCCTGCAGCAGCTGCTGGGAGAAGTTCTGATGCATCTGGGCTGCCTCATGGGCATCTATGGTGTTCCCACATGACTTATTCAGATCTGTAGGGAATATCACAAAACAGAAGGAGTTCACCCTTGGAATTCATGACTTCACATAAACAGAAGGGACTTCATGACTTTGGAAGCACTAGAATAACTTTATTGGATGCCTCTTTCAAAACAAAGCTGTGCAAGGTTCCGTAGACAAGAAGGTAAAAAGAACATGGTATAACCATTGAGAATAACAGGTGTAAACAAAAACGAATGAGCAAAGAGCAAATGTTTATAGAACCATTTACTGCCAACGTCATCAACATATGTAACAGGAGTGCTGGTTACACCAGGCTACCGTTAATTCTGATATATAAAATAAATACATTATCTCTTTTGAAATTATCCACTCTACATTATTTCACCTGCTATGTGCCCTAGATTAAAGATATTTAAAGTGTCAGAAAAGGTCAGGATAAATTCTAGAGCGGAAATAAAACCCATAAAATGCACTTTTGGTCAGTTATCAGCAGACAAACAGTTTGCCACACCTCCTTGTCACTTTAATGCTCTTGTGTAGCTTGACAAGCCATTGGACTCCATCATACTTCTGTTGTAAAATTGTGCGTCATCATTGTTTGTAAACAGTAAATGGGTCTATACTGCTTGACTGCTAGCCTGAGATTATCCGTCCTGAGGGACCTTGACAGCAACAGACAAACACAGCTAGAAACTCACCTTTAAGAAGAGCAGAGGACCACAGCTGGACAGACATGTCTGGGATCTTGCTGGCCAGCTGCATGGCAGGAACCACCATGTTACTACTTTCCTGGAGAAAACATGGAGGGGGGGGGGTGTTACACAGTGAGACCTAACTTTTAATTTTATATAGATTTGTTACGGTGTTCTGTAGCTTTAATGCAACACATGCATACATATTTAAAATCCGTTAATGGCCGTTTGTGGTTGTAATGTTATGCTTTACAACAACCACAAGGGGCCACTGGTCCAGGCAATGATCTACATGACATGCTAGCTAGTGTACTTTACCCTGTGATTTCCAAGAACAAAGAATATATGGCCCAACAGCACCAGAGAGCAGGCTGTCAGCCTGTTGAGATCCTCAGCATTGGACATCTTCAGGGTCTCCCTAAGAAATCTCCTGTGAATGCAAATGTACATGCATGCTTAGCATTGTTCAGCACACAATGCTAAATAGTTACAAATAAACGGTTGCATTCGTTTTTTTACTTGGCTTCATTGTAACGTCCCTGGAAGAATGAAAGGAGCCCTCTGATGTAGAATGCAGCGGCCCGCAGACAGTGAGAGCTGCAGAAACCAAAAGGATATTACATTTCTTTCATAAATAGGGCATCATGTATGTTATGATCTGCATCTATGAGGATAAGAATCTACCAACCTGACAGGGAAATTTTGATCAGGATTGATCCGCTCTAAAAGGCTATAGAGCTAGAAATGAGAAGAAAGAAAAACACAGGGTGGGGAGCAAAGACTTGTAAACATACAATTCAGTCAAATGATCAGTGATATACTTCTGAATAAATATAAGACCTCACCTCCTGATGTCTGTTCCCTTCCCGGATGTAGACACTGGCCAGGTTGGTCACAATGAATGTCCACAGCTCCTGGTGTGTTGTCATCTGTAAAAGACCAATTTCTGCCCTGTAGGTCACATGACTTCTTAACACTGCTGTGTGTGTGTGTGTGTGTGTGAGATATAATACCTACCCGCAAAGCAGCAGTGAACTGAGCCTCAGCATTATCCATGCAGTTCACTGAGATACAGTAGAGTCCCTGGAACACAGCAGAAAGTAAGTTCTTCATTAATATAATAACAAATCATCCTTGGAAGTATCCTGCCTTAGCCTACGTTTTGTGTCAGCTTACAAACAGGCTACATGCGTGCGTGTTTCTGAGTGAGCGGGTGGGCGGGCTTACTGGGCAGAAGGACTTACAAGCAAAGTGTGAAGCTGGGCGGCGTGGTTGGTGAACAGCCTTGGAGACTGTTGGCAAAGCTGACACACCTGGGATATCTGAACAGGGGAAGAGTCACACACACACACTCTATCATCGTGACTAGAAAAAGAAGAACCTGTCGGCAAAGACTGGACTCTTCACTGGGTTCAAATGGAGCCCGATCGTCTGTGCAGTGAATCAAGTGAGGTGGGAGGAGCTTGTCACATACCTCTTGTAAAGCAGTGGCCTTGTGTCCCGTCACCAACCGACACATGATGATGTGTTCCAGCAGGATCACTTGGAAGGTAGACAGGATGGGGCTGCTGTCCAGCACTTTAACACAATACACATGCACACGCCAGTGTCAATACAGGGGGTTTCAGTGCTAAGGAGAGACTAGTGGCTCAGGTGTTAAACACACTATGTGCAGATTCAGCCCTTGGACAGCATTGATGCGTCAACCACTATGCTATGTAGGGTGGAGACGTAGCAGGACAGAGACAGGAACTAGCTACACATCCGTACATGGGGACAAGCTTCCCTGAAACAGTCAACAATTTAAACAATTACATCTTTGTTGTTAGCCGAAAACTAAAAACCAGTGGCAGTAGTTTAGACAAGAGGAGATAGGTTTAGATTAGGCACTAGTGAGGTTAAGATTAGGTTCGAGTAGGGCTGGACGATATGGCCAAAATGTATATCACGATATATTTCTTCGGTCGATACGATGGAATTCTGATATCTGTGATATATATATGAACAATACAAGCCTCAGAAATACTGCTTAGAATGCCCACAACGGAGTACTTAGAAATTTCTGATAAATGCATTTGCCAAATCTTATGAAATCTATAAAACTATATTTTAGAAATAAAAAGGTGCAAATAAATGTTGACCTTTTATCTTTCATACAAACAAGAAATGTGAAGTGACTGAAGTCACAGTAAAATAAATAAAACTCAACTGTGTAATTTTATTTTTTATGAAGGCTATACTTATGTCCTCCAGTAGGTGTCAGTAGCGTTCTGGCATGCGTGTGACTGGCTCTGATCCATGAATTAGACGCAGCTAAGATCCACCCAAGACATGACATACCATTAGCGAAGGAAGCAGACATAATATTAAGCCTTATTGTTACTTGGCGTTAGATGAGAGAGTTCATATAACTGTTTAGCACGTGAAAACAGCCCACTACTGCTTAGCATTGGCTGTGCGTGTCTGTAGTGGAATTCATCACGCACCAAGTTTTTCTATCAGTTCGCCTTGAATACAACTGACTGTTGCACCCATCATTCAGTGACAAATGCTGTGCAATGCTTATCGAAATACCAGAAATAAGTTTAAAAATCATATCAGATATTGAAGAAAAAAAAAAATTGTAGCGCGATATATTTTCATATTGAATTATTGTCCAACCAGCTCAAGTCAATTCGGTTAAGATCAATCATCCAACTGTTGATTGGGTTAAGGTTAGTAAGCATGATACAGATTAAAGTTAGTTTTACCAACCCCACCCGACAGCTGAATTACTGCCATAAATTAAGCTCACTTTTTAGCTTCTCCAACTGCATCAGGGCTTTATCTGTGTACTTCTGGGCCTTCTCCAAATACCCAGCCTGCATGGAGTGCATCACGGTCACCTTTTGGCAAAAAAAAGAATTAAAAAAATTTTTTAAAAAGAAGAAGAAATTCCACAAATATTATTGGACAAGGATTATCACAGTTGTCACGCAGTCGTGACTCTGAACCTTACACAGTTAAGCTAATAGAAGATTCTTCCTTTAATACAGGGCGGTTCACTGCAAGACCAAATCGTCTCACCATGTAAACAAGCACACACATGTGCTCTTTGGGCAGCCAGTGGAAGAGATCCGCTGGGTTGCTGGGAAGAATCTCATCATCAGGAAGTGTGGAGATGGTTTGTATGCACTGCTGGAGTTGCTTCAAACATGGCTTCACACTCTTTACCTAATCAACACATTGAGAGACCACGGTCAAAGATCAACAATGTACTGTACAAGAAACAATGCTAAAACTATTGATTTAATAAATTATAGGAAATTATAGCATTACAGGTTCAATATTCTTGAACCACAACCCTAATGGATAAGCACACAAGATGATGGATAGAGGTTCAATCTTTAATTAAGGGTAAATTAGAAATATAATTTATTTGTATTTTTAATCGTTAGTTTTCAAAACGGTTTACAGACAAAGAAAGTCTGTTTGTAGTAGCAAATCGGGGTGACTTTCATGTTGTGTGTGTGGGGGGGGCACTACATACACTTTGTTGACTTGTCTCTATAACAATACAGGTACAATTCCTTTTATGAAAAGAAAAAAAAAAAGTGTCATCTGATACCAGTACTGGATTATACAACATTCCGCATGGCTAACTCATCAACTGTACCTGTCCCCCATCCAGGTAGTGTGTAACCTGCAGCACAAGGAAGAAAACCCTCAGGGACTCCTTCTGGATGAGATTTCCTTGCCAGCTCTCCACAATGGTTCCACACAACGTTAACAGAGCGTGGACCTCGCTCAGCTTCCCTTCCATCAGCAGTAGCTGTGGAGCCACACACACACAGACATGGAAGGGGAGTGATGAAACACAGAGCAACACACTGTCTGGCTTCAAACACCAGATTACCATAAGAGGTCTTACCATGCCTTTACTCAACAAGAACAGAGCCCTGAAAAAGAAGAAGTGAAAATGCCATTTATCAATAGATCTAGCACGAAGATGAGACATACATGTTCATATGCACTTAGATCTCATGAACAGCTATACCTGGTATATTCAGAGCCCACAACCCTCGCATACTCCGCTCCGACGCCTAGGAGGTCACAGGCTGACACCAAATCCTTCTCTAGTGTGTGCAGTTGCTGAGAGAGAGAGACATTTAAATAACCAGCCATAGACAATATGTGAAATAAAGATTTGATTTCAGATTACAGTTTTCTTACTGCTAGTTGAAACAGTAGCCTGCAGTGCCAGTAGGGTGTCTGCTGAGATATTTGGATGGCCTTCCGCAGCAGTGGCTTTGCAGAGTCCACCAAGTTCTTCAAACAAAGGTGAAAGATAATTTAGGATGTGGCAGAGGAAATAATATTGTAGCACTTTTGCATTGTAATACACGTTTTTAATAACATCTACACAGATTTTCTAGAGCCACACAAAACTACTGTAGATTACTCACCTGCTGACAGAAGAGTTCAGACAGAAGACTTGCTGCTTCAAATTTGACATCTTCAAATTGAGGTATCTAGCATCATCAATAAA
This sequence comes from Amblyopsis rosae, assembly GCA_025399935.1. Lineage (NCBI taxonomy): Eukaryota > Metazoa > Chordata > Actinopteri > Percopsiformes > Amblyopsidae > Amblyopsis > Amblyopsis rosae. The sequence goes on from JAODTR010023749.1 coordinate 5,665, forward strand.
GGAATTGAATAAAAACAAATGTTAAAGTGGTTTTCTACAATAACGGCAATGTCTCTCTTATAGAAATAACGTTTTAATAGTTGATGCACTGTACGATAGCCATACACACTCGGCAGTGTAATTTGTTTGGGCCTTTAATGTGTTTTGCCATAACAGGAAAGGATACTTGTTGAGAGATGAACCACTGTAAAGATGAAGAAAATGTTTCAACATTTAGATTATTTGTTAGCGATTAACGTTTAAATGTGTTCATCCTTTTTATAACCTATGGACTAGCCTAGTATAGAATAACGTATTTTATGCTTACCGCTTTCTCCAAGTGGCTACTGGCGAGGTCAATGTTCTTGGTGTGGTGATACAGCACCGAGCCTAGCTGCAGATGGGTTCGGGCCTCTACCCTCTGGGGAGGCTTAAACTGAAACACAGCTTTAAGACAATGGACGCATAAACGTATCTTAGGCGGACTGGATGTGCGAAAGTGCTCCGCAAAGCCAAGGAGTGCCAGATACCATGAATCGGGGGCGTCAGTATTTGTCGCCATTTTTATCTTGCAGCAAATACCAGCAATGTTAATTGATATCCGCCGACACTGTTCCTCTATTTGTGTGGGCTATGTTTACTTCATATGGCTACATAGCTTTGTCACGTCCGGGTAATTTCAGAATAAAAGCACATGGTTCGACTTTGTTCACATCAGCGAGAATACGCAGTTTGTGGTTGCTTTTTCGAGTAATTCACACTATTAGGAGATACATTATACTTTATACATTTCATTGTATTTGGTCTTTATGGTTAACCTTTTTTTGTTGTTATCGAAACGTAAGGAATGGCTCACTTTATGTCACCACGGAACTGTCGTTTGGATCTTGTGCAAACGAACATGTGTAGGAGTAGCACCCATGAACGTATTGTCTGGCATTGTTGCGCTAATTCTGTAAGACGCCAAACGCACAATTTTGGGTGGTGAAGTATATGGGTGGTAGCCTGCTCAACGAACCACGTAAAGTGCGTAACATGACAGTAGCTTGTTCTTTAATTTAAATACACATTACTTCGGCAAGAGGTGCGTTATGTGAAATGAAAAGTAGTGTTATGTATTATTGTTTATTCCTAAATAATAATTTCCTGTCAAGTTTCTTAAATTAGCGTTAGCTAACATTCGATAACTAGATGGACAACGCAGTCACTATGGATTTGCTTTACGTTGCAGCATATGCTTATCTTTTGACTTAATTGCATTTCAGAGTTACGATAAACGTCACAATGGCGACACGTAGGATCACACAAGAAACCTTTGATGCTGTTGTCAAGGAAAACATCGAAGAGTTTGAGATGGAGGCTGAAGAGGCGCTGAAGGAAGCTGTTGAACAATTCGAGTCTCAAGGTAAGAAAACACCCCAGTGTTCATATGAAATGCTGCTAACTGTAATGATATAGGCACAGTCAATGCTTATCAAAATACAGTTTAGAGATCAGATTATTGTGGTGATGTGTTTCTGGCAATATAATCAGATGTTGAGCCAAGGCAGAGGAATGAAAACACTTCTAGAATCCTGGAGATTTGTAAACCTCCATCATTACATTAAATTGAACTTGTGTGAGACGAGTCTAAACCATGACACGTGTTGGTTTCAGGTGTGGACCTCAGTTGTATAGTAAAAGCAGTACCAATAATATCATCTGATGGCAAAGAAGAGGAGCAATTGCATGAGGTCTTGCAGGTGAGTCCTGAATACATAGTGATCATGTAATTGGTACTATCAAAATATAAAGGCAGTCTCTATATATTAAATTATATTCATTTATGCATTAATAGGCCTTGGATTCCCTTCGAATTAGAAACAGTTCTGACAGCCCTACAAAAAAGAATATGACAGAAAGTCTGAAGCGCTTCACTCAAGAGTGCGATCTTGGATTTGCCCAGAGGTACCTAGCTGCTCAAAAAGATGCTTACCCTACCATCCTCTCTTGCTGCAAAGACAGTTTTGAGGAGAAAGAAACTCTGTTAGCCTCTATTTTGGCCCTGGGTTCTCTCACAGACGGACAGCCGGATCTGTTAGATTCAGAAGGCCTGAACTTCCTTGTGGAAGTCCTAAGGAAGTACCAAAGGGATAATGCGGTGACATGTGCGGGTGTCCTTACCGTACGCCACTGCTGTTTGAAGCATGAGCAGAACAGGCAAGCTTTGGTCAAAGCCGGGGTCCTGCCACTGCTGACTGATGCCATTACCGTGCACATCCAATGTGCCGAGCTGGTGAAGGAGGCATGTGCCGCTCTCAGGGTCATGACCTTTGATGACGACGTCAGAGTGCCGTTTGGGCAGGCCCACGAACACGCCAAGAGTATTGTCCTGGAGCACAAAGGACTCAAAGTCATTATTGAGGCCGCCAAAGGTAAGTCCAGCAGAACGTGAGTAGGATTCAGAGGTTGTCATAACAGCTCATGCTACTGGGATTCATCTTTTACGTATGTGACATAAACGACATAACCTTCTGTGTCTCCCTCCCAGTTCACGAGGATAATTCCTCTGTCCTCAGTGAGCTGTGTGGAACTTTGTCTCGTTTGGCTGTCAGGAACGAGTTCTGTCAAGACATCTGTGACCTGGGCGGCTTGAAATTTATGATGACTTTACTAGCAGACAGCTTTGAATCAAAGGTACATAATAATAATAAGCTACTAAGTAATAATACAATATTATTACAATTATACAAGGGGTTTTGATAGGAATCCGTGTGTCTTTCTTAATGGGGTTTACCTCTCCTCTACAGGAACTGGTGCGGCAGGTCCTGAGTGCCATTCGTGCCATAGCAGGAAATGATGACGTTAAAGATGCGGTCGTAAACGCAGGGGGAGTCCAGCTCATTGTCATTGCCATGAACAGACATATGAGCAACTCGCATGTGAGTCCATGCCTGGATGTCTGTTACTTACGTTAATCAAGCAAGGTCATCAAAGGGTTTGAGCTTCCATTCATCCTCAGGTGTGCGAGCAGGGCTGCGCTTGTCTGTCTGTCCTTGCCCTGCGTAAACCCAGTAACTGCCAAGTCATTATGGAGAATGGTGGGGTGTTGGCTGCATTGCAGGCTATGAAGGAGCATCCCGATAAGGTCAATGTGCAGGTAATCGCCTTTTAACAGACGTTTGACTTTGTACCCTTGGAGGATATTGAGTCGTTTTGACCGTCTGCCCAATGTTTACATATGTTTGTGTTTCCCCAATAGAAGATGGCATGTATGCTCTTGAGGAACCTGGTCTCTAACATGCATAACTTCAGCCAGGCTATCCTGGACATGGGAGCTGAGGCCCTGATAGCACAGGCACTGCAAACCCATCAAGACTGCGCCGATGTAGCTAAAGCAGCCCTTAGGGACCTCGGCTGTCAAGTGGAGCTCCGAGAACTGTGGACTGGAAAAAAGGGGAGCATTGCAAACTGAGAGTGGCATAACACTAGTAGTACTGAAGAACTCACAGCAGCATAGGCGCATTCAGGTTATAGCCTGAATGTTTTCATTATGCTAGTAAATTATGCTTTTTTAATACATTGTTACATGGAAATGCATACATACATACATACACACACACAAAGAAATTGGCATTGGCAAGCCAACACATCCTTGACATTTAAATGCATCACATAGACATTTCTATGGGCTTTTTTTTCATGTGGTTTTCTGCGCAAGGTATTTTAAATGTCTAAATCTGAAATAAATTAAATTACATGTTATACACTGCAAATATAACTTTGTATAATGCTTTACTTTCATTGTTCTATAGTCAAACATTCCTTTATTTATATTGTCTTTGTTAATGTAACCCCATAATGTGATTAAAGCCATTATGATCTGCGTAATTATAGTTCTTCGTCCTTTATACATTCAGCGTTGTAACGGAAACTACACCACTTTTGAAGGCGTGTACACGCCCCCTTTAACTACCCTATCAAAGAACGTTCCAGCTCACATGCACTTCATTTCCCACAATGCCTTATTGCTAGCCCGTGTCAACTAGCTGTTGTCGGACAGCAGCAGCGGAACGTCAGTTATGGTAAAGCATGGACGATGCAAGTCACTCAAAGTCAGTGCTGGGGCAATCCAACAAAGATTTGTACAGTACCAGTGTCAATAGAATTCGAAATGCGATTAAAATGCCAGCATTTCTGTTGACTTGGAGCAACATCAAAGTTACTAGCATTTGTGTTAGCTAATACATATAACTATTGGCTAACGTTAGCAAACCGTTAAATATTTGTTTAGCAAAGTACCATAACTTCCCAACGAAGAAGACATTTTTAAGGTAAGACAACAACTGTACTGCATAATGGTACCAGTCACAGTGGTCGTGGTGATACTACCGTATTTACCATTGTAAACCAATATAATTTAATGTGGCGCGCTAGCTGATCTATCTTGTCAGCTTCACCTACTGTAAGCCAATACAGTATAATCACTGAAACTCCACATTTAACAATTTTCTTGGGGGGGAAATACATTGTTTAAATTGTCTGTTTTTGCAAACCATTCATATTTAGATGTGCATTTAAAAATACATGTATTTTCTTTTAAGATTTTGATTAACAAAGTAGAACAGTAAATACATGTGCTCTCATTGTCCAACTCTTCAAAGGCCACAGGGTTTTGCACTGATGTCTCCTTGTCTTCAGGCTAGCAACCATTTACTGGCTTGTGAAGTGTAGTCTACATCAGCCTTGTTAAGACTAATTCCCCTAATAATTGTGTTCCTCGTTGGTCTGCGTTACAGGCAGTAATTAGTGCTTTGTTGGGGGAAAAGGAGCTCATATAACAAGGATATAATTGCATAAGGATAAAAAAAAATTAAGAGTGGACCAGGATGCCTCTAGAGGCCAACCCCTCACCTAGAAGTGATTGACCTTGCAGGCTTAGTGACATGTATGTAACACTGGTTTAGTTGGGGCCTTTATGTGGTACTGTAGGTACTGGTAGGGTGTGTCAATGTGGAAGCGTTAACTTTAATGTTACAATCTTACTATGTTGTGGAAACTCCTGGTTTAATTGCACTGCTATTATAAGGAAGTAGGCTATTTGGACCAGTCATAAGAGGGGAAATGTTTTCAACTATAACTGTCATATTTTCTTGTTGCCATTCATAGAGCTTGACATTAATGGATGGATCCCATCTGAGAGCACAATGCCTGCCTACACTGATCTTGACAAATAGACACAGACTGCACTGTTATTTTATACGGCTGATGTCTGCTATGTCAGGTGATCTGACACTGATATGGGCATGATAAGAAATATAGTGATTTTTAGAAGTGCAATAAATCTATTTGATGATTGTCATTATCATATTCAAGGTTTTCTTTATTTTTTATAACAAGGACAATTGCCGCTGACCAGGATTAGGCTGCATATATGACCCAAAAATAGCATAGTGTAAATATATCAAACCTGATGATCTCTCCTTGCCATTCGCTTGCTTTTCTTGTTCTACTTGTTATTTTGTATTGACAGCACCCACGGCTGTCACCCCCTGGTGGCTGGAGTACATGAGTGCAGCCAGTGGCAGGTGTGTGTAGTTCTTGGGGATGGGGAATGGAGTCCATGAACAACAGGCAGCAGTCACAAAGCGAGAATTGCTGCCCTTGGCCTCCTCTAGCAAATCAGAGGTAAGCTATTGGGTAAAACCTACTGATTATTATTTATATTGTCTGTGTTTTCACAGGTCCTGTTATATGATTACCTGTTTTTGTTTTCAACCTCTTCCAAAGGAATGCATTGATTCATTTCTGGATATCTGTGTCCCAGTGATCATATCAGGGGCACAAATAGAATGACGGTCATACTGCTCCTTTGAACTGGCTGGGCCTGTTTTGTTGTCTTGTTATCTGTAAGATGTGCTGAGCAAAGAGTCACAACGCAAAGTCTGCTGTGACTTGTGTGACTTGTTATGTAAGACAGATGTGTGGCCTTCTGCCTGTGTATAGTTTTATATTTGTTTGTGTCTGTCTTTGTCTAGTGCTAGTGTGTGTCTAGTGCTAGTATCTTTGTTTTTTAGTGAGTATCTTTGTCTGGTGTTTGTGTCTGTCTGGTGTCTTTGTCTAGTGTTAGTGTGTGTCTAGTGTTAGTGTGTGTATCTAGTATTATAGCATATATATATATATATATATATAGGACCTAGTTGTGCTGCAGTATGGAGTCAGGACCCAGTTCTTCCATGTTCTGATCAGACAGCTTCACCTGTTCTCTTTATGCCAGCCTCGTTTAATGATCCAGTCAAACACAACTCTTTCATGTTGGGTAACACACTCTTCTAACTGAGGTGGGGGTTTGGTCGGCACATAACAATGTTTGGGGTGTGTGTGCAGGGCCTGAGTCAGACACGGTCTATCCTGAGCTCGCTCCTCTCAGGGGCTTTAGCAGGAGCTGTGGCTAAGACGGTTGTAGCCCCGCTGGACAGAACCAAGATCATCTTCCAAGGCAAGCTGGATGCTCAATATTCTTCTGTAGAAAATTAACAACAGTAGGACAAAATAGGACCTTGGTTGATTTTGTGCTTGTGTTCTTATTTTTGGCAGTTTCCTCAGCCAGATTCTCTGCTAAGGTAGGTTTACTTTAGAAGCATCGCTTCTTTCACAACAATGTCATAAGGGCTAATTATCAACCACTGTATTGACCTATGGTCACATTATGAAAATATTTAGACAAAGTTAAACATAACAGTTTTCACAACCAATCTGAATCTGATGCAACAGGCCGTGCTACCTGGAGATGATCCTGTTCAGAATAGAATAATAATAATAACGTAATCATTCAGAAAGTGTTTGCTGGATTAGCATTAATCAAACATGTGGTTGCATCTTGCATGTACTATACACCCCCCTACATGCCTGTAATCATAAAGGTTACGCTTTGCTATGCTTACATACTGTGTTTGTTTGTGTGTGTGTGTACTTGACGTCCAGGAGGCCTACAGGTTGATTTACCGTACCTACCTGAAGGATGGCTTCTTCAGCTTGTGGAGGGGCAACTCTGCCACCATGGTGCGGGTGGTCCCGTATGCTGCCATTCAGTTCTGTGCCCATGAGCAATACAAAAGGATCCTGGGAGGCTACTACGGCTTCCAGGGAAAGTGAGTGTTTGCCGGTCATTAGAAGGAGGAAATGTACCTTCAGCAATGAGTCTTCTCAGATGTGAACTAACTTGTTGGTGATGTTGTGGTTTTTTGTGTGCCGCCTCCTTCAGAGCTCTGCCGCCGTTTCCCCGGTTACTGGCCGGTTCCATGGCCGGTACAACGGCAGCCATGCTCACCTACCCTCTAGACATGGTTCGAGCCAGGATGGCCGTCACACCCAAAGAAATGTAAGGCACTGTGCTAGCATAGGCTAGTTAGTTAGCGTGGTCATTTTGTGATCAGCCCCCTCGGTTTGATCCCTGACATGACCAGCATGCCTGTAGGAGTCGCCCTGTTCCTCTGTTACATGTTAGGTGAGCACAGCGTAAGTCACTTTGGATATAAGCTTTTGCTGAATGAGCTATTGTACACTGTAGGGATCATCATGATTTGTTTTTCCTTTGCTTATTTGATCTTCGTAGACCTGTGGCACGCAGTTACTTGATCCCATACTTCCTGATGTTGTAAATACCAGTATGAGTCAGTGTTCATAGTGATTCTAAGGAAAAGTACAATTTAGAACAATTACAAATAAAATGTATAGTTAATGCATGTTACAATGTGAAATGGATAACTATTTCTTCAATAGCACCTCCAACACTATGCTTGTCTTTGTCCTGTCCAGGTACAGTAACATCATGCATGTGTTTGTGCGTATCTCTCAAGAAGAGGGCCTGAAGACCTTGTACCGAGGGTTCAACCCGACCATCTTGGGTGTTGTGCCCTACGCTGGCCTCAGCTTCTACACCTATGAGACACTAAAAAAGCTGCATGCAGGTACTACTGCGATGGAATGTGTCTGAATGAATGTGTGAAAGTCCAACCTAGTAGAACCATCCAGATGTTGGAAACACTATCCCACATTTCAAATCCATGTGAAAATCCATTTTAAGTCATAGAGCCCGGTAAAAGCACAACCAACTAAAACAAATTGCTGAGATGGATTTGTTTGTTTAAGCGCAAATGCTAGCAGATGTTTGGACTGCTTTTAAACCATCCAGCCACCCGCCATCTGGTTCTGTAACTGGCTAACCAACTTGATTTGAATTGAGAGTTCAGTAGAGGGAATGTTTGCTATGTTAAGTGAACTTTAAGTGAACATAACGTGCATACTGAACTTGCCCCTGAATGTTTACATGAATAATACCTATGCAAAATGTCACCACATTTATTTTCAGTTGGATTACCATTGCCATGGCAGCTGTCCTTTTTACACAGACAGTTCTGGTGGCCTGTTCATTATATGTTATGTAAATTCACATATGTAGTCTGTGACACTCATGGAAAAGTGAGGCAAATTAGACTTGGGGCCCTATTTTACCAATCTAAGCGCACGGTCTAAGGCAAGGCGCAATTGCATTTAAGGCGTGTCCAAATCCACGTTTGCTATTTTAGCGGCAGATAAATGGGCAGTGTGCCGGTCCGGGCGCATGGTTCAAAAGGGTTGGATTTACTTTCTTCGTTATTCATGGGGGTGTTTAGGGCGTAACATACGATAAACCAATCAGAGTTTCATCTCTCATTGTCATTAAAATTGAATGAAAATATTTCGACAACGTGGGCGCTGGCCGGTCTACCACTAGCATAGGCGCTTGCCTTCCCACTTTGCGCCGGCGGTGAGATAGGGCCCTATGTGAGTCGTGGTCTTCATGAGATGCTCCCTCACAGACCACCTCCTCTCCCGTCTAGAGCGGAGCGGGCGGCCACAGCCCTACTCTTACGAGCGGCTGGCGTTCGGCGCGTGTGCCGGCCTCATCGGCCAGTCGGCGTCGTACCCGCTGGACGTGGTGCGGCGGCGCATGCAGACGGCCGGCGTGACGGGCCACACGTACGGGACCATCCTGGGCACCATGCGGGAGATCGTGGCCGAGGAGGGGGTGATCCGAGGACTCTACAAAGGCCTCAGCATGAACTGGGTGAAGGGACCCATCGCAGTGGGAGTCAGCTTCACCACCTTTGACCTCACTCACATCTTGCTGAGGAAACTGCACCAGATGGGCAATGCCACCCGATAAAGAAAGGCGGACGACGAGGAAGAGAATGAAACGTCAGAGAGCTCAAAGAGTTCCTTATGGACACGAGTGTGTACGATTGGGGGGGATGCACCCATGCACACAGTGACTAAGGGTGTGGGGGAAAGTTGGTATGTTCCCATCTTTTTATGTATACAGGAGATATGCAGTAGGCCCTGTACGCATGTTTTAGGGCAAATGGCACACACTGCCCTAGGTAAGCAGTGCTCAGGTACATCCGAGTGCAATATGCCACAAACGTTGATATGTGTATTGTGTATGTGTAACTGACAGTTAACCTGCCCTTTCAAGATCCTCCCGCGGTCAGTGACCATGGCTGTTCATCCTGAGAGTTCAGAGGGTCACGTGACAATCCCTGGTCTCCCCCCATTGCCTTGTGTATCTGCCTTAGATAGATGCATGGCATTTGTCATCTGCATTTGATTTGAAGAAAGAAATAATACCAAAGGTTGCATGGCAACTCTGCTCATAATTTAACCCGTCATGTGTATTGGGTTTTTGAATTAACTGGAATTAGTTTTTGCAGGAGAGAGAGAATGTTTTTACCATTTAAAGTTGCTTGATAATATACAATGATATTGCTTGTGACCTCACTCAGACCGGTTTATCAGTATTCATGAATTTCAGTGTTGTCCCAAACATGGGGATTAAAGACCCAAGGTTCATCTGCATGCTATAACCAAACGCTTAGTTTCTCAGACATGGATTTATCACAAACAATGAAGAACTTTTCATTTAGTCTTGGACTATGTGTCTGGGTCTGAAGAAGTCGAGGTGCTCCATTTAGAGAAATATTATTTATATAGATTAAATTAACAGCAACAATCAAGCACAATTTCAATGTAGTACCACAGCTACAAATAATAAATGAGACCATTGATAAGTAAAAGATGAAAAAAAAGTTTATTTTAATTACATGTGGATATTCATATTTTTTAATATACTTCATTTGAGCATTGAACTCTGATTTTGCACTGAGATTACATAGAGTATTTTTCTTCTTCTTCAAAATCTCCCAGGATGTACATGTTATTTACAAATGTGTACTAACCTTACTGAAATTATACACAGCAAGTATAACTAGCTAGTCGAATGTTTAGCTTTTTCAACAATTCCCAAATACGGAGATCATATCCTGCCTTCAACCAGCTTCTAATGGTTTCTTTGTTTAGGCCTGCAAGTTATTAAATACAATAAACTGTGGAGCACAACTAAGGCTTTTGGATATGGAAGGACACCGTTGACAACTAGAGTTCTAGTTGTGGTGCTTGTACCTCATATCATCTATAGGCAAAGGTTAATTAAAAATAGAATTATGCATATCTTGTATTTTCAAAACTGCTTTCAGTACACGATGCATGCGCATTCTGAATTTGGATTGTTTCTATCATAAACATGCTTCTGTAAGGTTGCCTTCCTGCATTATTTTCTAACATGGTATATCTCATTCATTGTCTGCTTTGGGTCAATATACAGTTTTGGTAAGCACATTTATATCCAGGCTGTAAATAATTGAGAAAATTGCTTGAGCGCCCAAAGTAACGATTGACACATTGTTGTAAAATATTTTTGATATTTTGAGTGCGACCTCTCCTACTGAAGTGTATTGTGATATTTCCTTGTGCCGTTCATCTGGTGTGTCTGTTGCTTTGTGTGCCTCTGCTTATAGATCCAGCTTTACTGCCAGTTTGACATCTTTATCTTTCTTTACAAAGACAGAAAGGTGACTATTGCAGAATCCACGTTCATAGAGCATCGAGAATGTGGTATTCTCTGCAAGTGTGCTGTTTTGTGTCAATGACTGGAACCTGATGGAAACGTTTGTTACTGACACTTATGTGCCTATAGTAATGCTAAAATACGATTAACACATTATTTTACCTGTTTTGTAAGCAGGTGACATTTGCTTGCCTTTTCTGATCTTTTGTCTGTTTTTGTTTTTTGTTTCTCAATTGACAACCAATGTATTTCTAATGTTCGGGATTTACTCTGGATTTAATTACTTTAGAATTTGAATTTTGTAGGGTTTGCAATGTGAACTGCCACCATGCAACTACTTGGTCTGGCTATGGTGAGATCAATTAAACATATTACAGCTCACTTACATGAATACAGCAAATGCTAAGGATTATTGCACAATTTAGGTATTACACTAATATTTAGATGTTCATTAATGGGCAACATTGCTCTACTGGTGAAAAACAATATTTACTTGATATACAAAAATGTTTTTGTTAAAAGTAAAGTAAATATTAAAAGCGTTTTTATTTCAATTTTTATTTTAAAAGTTACTAATTTGAATACATTATAGATTTTTTTTTAAACAGACAATCATTGAATGCCAAAAGGCAATGTTTTATTTATTTGTTAACCAGAAAAACACACATCTTTATTAATATTTAACGAATTCTAAAAAGGTGTGTGGTGTTCTATTTGATCTCATAGGCTCATGTAGCCAATTAAAATTTATTGTAACCAAATGTAATAGTCTTACGAAAAAACAGTATAGGCCTAATTTTATTTTTATGTAACTAACTGCTGGATACACTGATAATATAAAGACTTATTAATTATGCTGAATTGTGCCAAATGACGTGTTCATAACAATATACGTATCATCTGTGTAGAGTCCTGGGTCATAATGGTGTATTTTTAAGAGTTCAGAAATCTTTATCAAAGCTTATTGAATAAATCTTGATGTTAAAATATGTATATGCCTACTTTATTCTTTCCTTCGAATGGCACTATTGACTAAACTATAAGCCTGATACTACGGCTGTTTATGGGAGTATGTAGTAGCCTATAGTCTATGTTTAGCTACAGATAGAGGCCTTAAATTCTATAACGTCTCATAACCACAAGATGGCGCTAGCTCACTATAAATTAAAAGTGGCAATGACCTGTAGGTGGCAGTGCACTACCCTGTCGCAAACGTCGCTCATCATTATCGAGTGATGACCCGCGGGCAGACCTGCTTTGCCTTGCTGTGAATTTGAACTTGACCATGACAAATTCTACCGACTGACTTAATAGACGCTGCTGTTTTAAAGCCACCATGAAATAGCAAGCATCGATTTTAAGCGAAATACAATTTATAGGCTAAGTTGCAGTCCTATTCGTGCTTAGAATTGGCAATATATTTCTCCCAAAGGCTGCATAAGCTTAATATACTGCTTACACATTGGGAAACGACGCCTATTTGTTGACCTTACTTTTGATTGACAATAAATACGCTATAATTTAAATAAGTAAACTGAGTACGGTAGAGAACTGAGACAGGGTAGATAACAAAATGCGGTTGCTATAGATACTTGGCATGGTGCCATTTACCCTTGTCCCGAAACACTTCTTATAATACATCTATGCTAAACACCCACACTCTATCCTTCTCTCACATCTTGGCCTAGGTTTAAACTACACTGACACGCACACTGATGCAGTGATAGGCTAAATAGCAACAGTCTAGGCCGATTTAATTTAGGCCTAGTTCAATAGACCAATTACTGTTACAGTCATAAATAAATAGGCCTAAAGAAGTAAATAATAGGTTGGCTTAACATTTGATTTATCCTCCGCATTTTTTTCATTTTAACTGCACCTCACTGTGCTATATAATGTTAATAAGGAGGAATGTGATTTCATTAGGAGTATTTAATGGGTAGACTATAATTTATTTGTAATCTGGTTCATATATGGCCTACATGTTATTGTAAAATACAGTTTATCTTCTGGGTTTAATCTAAACATGTTAATTGATTAATGCATTCATAAAAGTGTTCCTTTATTATTTATGTTAAATTACAAAAAAGTCATGTTAAAGAATGAAACAAATAGTAAAATGTATGTAATCTATGTATTTTATGAGAATAGTTTTTTGTTTCTTTCAAACGTTGCAAATAGGCTGAAATTCGATCTAACCAGGAAAGTAAACGTGTCTATAATAAATTGGCATTTTTAGCATGCTCATAATGCATTATCTTAGGCTATGACCCACTTCCCCAGACAGGCTGGCTATTGCTATAATGCATGTAAAAAAATTATGTTGAAGACTGCTTAATTGCAACCACCAACTACAACTGCTAAATATTTCGTTAAAATATTAGTCTTGCTTGAAATCTAGCCATTCGTTTGGCTAGTAAATACATTGTCTTAAATAGTCTTCTAAAAAAATTGAAATAGGCCCAAACATATTTTTTAAAAAGTGGTCATATATTAATAACACAAGTTCAGACTGCTGACAACTTTTTCAGTTTATCTTAATAATAAAGTCACTGAGAAATAACATAAAAGATAACATAATCCTTTTTATTTTCGATACAAACAAAACATGTTCTTCACATCAGGCATAAATTGCTCTGCAGTATACAAGTAAGTCTATGCCCATTCTTCATTATATGAATAATAATACTGTAGGATATGCACAAATCAGATAATAAATTTTTCTCAAATATTAGCAGTAGAATAGAAAAAAAAGTAAATAAATATTAGTCAATTAGATCAGAGCACAAATATATTATTTATATCAATATAGGATAATATACTAATATTCAAAGTTTTCAGACATTGACTCGTCAATAACAAGATATGACAGTAATCATAATAGAAACATATAAATAAGTTATACAAATCTATTTCTCTCAGAGCTAGTGTTTTCTTGGAGGGGTCCAGGTTAAGATACAGCATCCATCCCCATGTCCTCTTTCTTTGCAGGCTCTCACACCACAGCAGTGCTGTCTATGACTGCGTTTACACTTCATTATCACACATTGATCTCTCAGCAGACATGGGCCGGTACGATCAAGTCACAAAATGCTTCCCATATAGCCAGATGTGCATCCGTCGATTGTGTTTCCTTCGGCATCCTGCAGAGAGACGAAGACACAGAAGCCATCAGAGAGTGTGTGAGACACAACACAAACAGAAGAGTTTGGGCACAGGGAACACACACACACACACACACACACACACACACATACACACACACACACAGCTAGTGTCTGTTTTGCAGCATGACTGAGTAAGCATGATTCCGACTATCGGTTCGCAAAGGAAGCTACAAGCCTGTTTGTTAGTCTACGATGTTGAGTTCCAGGCTCGGTTTATTCCATGGAATAAATCGACGTTTAAGCATACAAACCGTCAGTGTCACTCAACGACCTACAGTGAACTCGTATGAAATAAACATAATATATCATCGATTTGCCCCTTAGCCTATATACAAGGATAAAAAGAAAGTCACGGTTTGGGGTGGGGGTGTGAGCCAGACTACCGTCCCTGGGTAGATGCTTGCTACAGACATACACAGTCAATGGGGCTTCCCATCCTTAAGGGCCCTACCTCCACCCACGCTGGATTTAACATGGCCTAATTTATTCAAGGGGGTACAGTGATTGTGTTACAGCCCCCCGTCCCCCCACCGCTGCTATATACACACACACACACGCATTTCCCTATTTGAGCATACATAACCCATGTCTTATTAGGGTTCTCCATGGCTTGTTTATCAACTGGACTAGAAACTGGAGGTTGGTAGAAGTGAACGCAGAACAAATAAAATATAAACCCCATAAGGACACTAAAGCCGTAAATAAATAACTGTAACTAACCTCATTGGAAAACTGTTATCTTATCCTGGTTAACAGACTACTGAATCTCTTAAGACTATTATCAGAGACATTATATAGACTATTATATTGATACAATTCACTACTTACTGATTACTATAATGCAGTCTTGAATAAGAAATATAACATGACAAGTGCAGGAAGTGCATAAATGACTGTATTCTAGCTCTCACGCACAAGTGCTGGAGCACTTTATGTCAAGTTAAGGGCTTTTTATTCTGCAGGTCAGGAAGGGGAGGAAGGAGCGTTAGACAGGAATAAAACACAGAAAAGACTTTTAGACTGAATGCACTTCATGCGGGTGTGGAGGGGGTGGGCTTAACTCTTCTTTCTCACACCCTCTCCCCTTCCTATCCAACTCCCCTTTACACTGTTTAACTCCCCCCCTGCCCACCACTCCGCTCTCTCAGCCTGACATTATGTCCGTCCAACAAAGACGTCCCCGCACCCCCCTCATTATAAATACATGTCATTGGATCACAGCTCGTCTGAATGCTGAGTCTGCTGTGCTCTAAGTGGCCGTGACTGAGCCCTGAATGGGTGGCCAGCGACAGCTATACCAATAGAGCACACACTGTGTGTGTGTGTGCGTGCGTGGGTGGGTGTGCACACATTTAGTAGCCCCCAGCCTATGGGAAAGAAAGCTTCACGGCAGGGTAAGGGCAAAGGTGGTAAGTGGTCCAACTGTACCGCTCAATTGCTTTAGTTATCTTAAATTATCATTACAATGAATACAAGGATAATGCCGTTCCTTGAGAGAACTTATAAGTGACTTTCAGCCATCAAAAATTAAGGAAGGCACTCTGAATGCACAGTTTTCCTGGTAATGGTTTTAATATTAATAGTTTTTTTGACAACCACGAAGTTCAATTATTGTTATAGGAGGAAATAACATTATAGGTTTGCTCCGTTCATGGGCTATATAAACATATACAACTACTCTGGCCTTATCCTTTAATAGCAGTGTAAATGTGTTTATACATACTGTATAAAATAATAAACTATCTATCAGTGGCATCAAAAGAAAGGGTAGTATAAAGACTGTAGAAAGCCCAGACCTAATAATGAATAATAGCCTGTAACCACAGCAAAATACCATATTTATACAACACAGCTCTAAAATAACAGTATCAAACAATTGTAAAAATCTGTTTAGTGCTGCATGTGAGATGCAGGCCTGCTTTAAATCTGGGGCACTAAGTTTTCCGCTGCCTCAACAAAAAGCCTTTGAAACTAGTCCTGAGTCATGCATGCGCGCATGTGCAGAAGCTTCAAACCAGGCCACAAAACTATTCTCTTTTCTCCTCCCTCTCCCTCTTTTTCTCTTTCTACCACTTCCACTCTCTTCCTTCTCTCCTCCAGTATCAACTGTGCTATTTCTGTGTCAAGGATGACATTTTTTCCTAAGCAATGATGGCAGAAATGATGTGACCGGTACTAACTGTTATTTTCAGCCTTATGTCCCCAAACTATGCTGTAGCATTTGGTGCTTAGGTGGCAATATGTTATCTTTAAATACAGACTATTAATTCAAACTAATCATTTTTAGAAACTGCTGAAGACTATGCTGGAATAAATATTGATGAGTAATTATGCAGTTATATGCCAGTAACTATATAGGCACTGTGTATGCAGAGGATAAGCCACCATGACTACGTGTCATCTTCTAATACTGTAAATACATTTATTTCGGCTAATTCTTTGCAATTTCCTTTCACAATTGTATATTACTCAGTCATTTATAGAAACTGCCATGATGGGCTGTAATTTAGGGTTGTGTCACGGTGATCTTACATGCATGTCCTTCCCTAAACATGTTTATCTCTCTGCCCTATGTGTTAAAACATATGCAATTCACTGGGCGCAAGCTGACTTTGGCCTATATAATAAGAAACTTCTAAAGCTATTTGCCAGCTAGGGCTGCTACTTACTAAGAACAGATAAAAATCATAATGGAAAAAGACCAATAGCAGAAATAAGGTTATGGCATCAGTAAGATGGATACAATTAAATAAATAACAATTGAAACAAAAATGTAGGAATGTAGAAGCAGATGCTACAAAATAGTAAGAACTAGGAACCAGTTATGTCAGGATTAAGTGAAATTAACGTATTCCTTGCTTAAATGGCAGTATCTGTTAATATGTCAAGTAGTGTGCACCTTCACACACAGGCATACTTTATTACATAATTAGAGCCATTATAATGGAGGCAGCATAGTCACTATGTCAGAAACAGCCAGGAGAGACAGAATTGCCTCACAGTGTAAAACCGAACACAGATGATGAGATGAGCTCAGTAACTCAGACACGATGGTTAGTCCTCCTATAGGTAGGACATCACATGTTATATATAGCTGCAGAAATGTTTGCCATTTTGAGTAATTCTAAGCTCATTGCTCCATGGTACCATTACTCAATGTTAAAAACATTACAAAATATCAAATAAAACGGTCCAATAATATTTTGTCATCTTTCATCATCAGAAGATGAGAGGGAAAGAAATACATGTATCCATTCATTTTGCACTACTATTTCACTTCCTTTAAATCATCTTTTGAGAGAAAATAGAGGGCATAAGCAGCTGGGAGCTGCATGGAGATACGCGGGGGGTTCATGACTCATCTCCACACAGAAATGACGATTCATGGCCTGAATGCAGGTCCATTGTTCTACATCTGTGTGTAGGACATGCATCTTTGAGTGCTCTCCATAGACTGTGCTATACATAGGGGCTCATTAATGCAGACCGAGGGATGGCAGCCACTCATGCTACTCTCTGTTAGGCCACTGTCATCGTAACAGTCTCTTGCTCCGTATACCAACCATGTGCCCCATGCACATAGCCGTCCACAGACGGCGCCTGATAAGAAATAGGTGAAATACTTTACATGTATTTTCCTTCTCACCCATTCTATATTTAAAATCACGTACATTTTTGACCTATTGTTATAACCGTTTAAAAAAGCACAAAAGGAAAAATGCAGAAAGGCATACACTGTTACCACTTCATAATATAATATAATATAATATAATATAATAACAGAATCACCATGTGAACTACTGTGATAGTGCTCCATCTTGAGCACAAGCCCACTCAGATCACATGACTCAGCACTGGGCTTCCAGTTCTGTCAGATCGGAGAAACACAATAGGAGAACAAAAGTCAGATAAAATAGAGAAGGGGGGAACACGTGAGCAGGGAAGAGAGAGCGGGGGGGGGGGGGGGGGGGGGGGGC
>JAODTR010023759.1:0-23703 GCA_025399935.1 Amblyopsis rosae
AATAAATACACAAAATAATGTATAAATAAATACATTTAAGAATAAATAAATGTATGTAAAAATAATGAAATAAATAAATGTAGAAATGCACAAATAAATAAATACATGTAAAAATACAGAAATAGCCTATTTTAATGCAAAAATGTAATTATTTTTTTCAATTATTTTTATATTTATTTAATTATTTATACTTTATTTATTTATACTTTTATATATTTATTTATTTTTTATTATGGCAGTCCTGGTCCTCCATATTCACCATGTATAGTCAAAGTAAATGTAGGTCGATGCGAATAGTATTGGGGTGTGATTAGTTTGAGTATTTGCACTTGGCTATGGACACATGGGTACAAACTACATGGTATATTTTACTCCCCGGGCACCAATATTGTTGGCTACGGATACCTGTGTGCAAATAGCATCTCCATTTATATCCACCCTGTGTGTAGGCTAAATGCGTGTGTCATTCTACTCCCCGGGTGCAAATATCATTGTTGGCTGCGGATACCTGGGTGCAAATATCCAGAGAATCCATTCTCAATAAACAATAGATATAGAACACCACATGCTGGCAGGAATAATGATGACACATATTACCTTCTCCAGGTAGGTCTGCACTGCCTGCCCACTGGCTGTCGTGGGAAACGGACCTTCACACAGACAGCGGCTCAACCTGTGAGACTCTGCGCTCACGTCTTCCCACTGAAAGGGGGGGGGGGTTCAACACAGTGTTTATTCATTGTACAGTTACAGAGCTTCTATTACATAACACTCCGAGATAGATGCAGGTGACAAGACACACACGTGTATTTTCCAGTGTTTACTCTGTACTGTAGCTAAACCTGCCTGGGTTTCACGTTTGAAAACACAGGCTCCAGTGCCCTATAAAAAGAAGAAGAGAAAAAACATTGTTTTACATTTCACCTTACCGTCATATTCGGACACCCTGAGAAATGTTCTGATGTTGATGCTTTGGAGTAAAGTATTTCACTGTTGTCTGTAAGGAAATCCGAACGCAACATTATTTTCAATAAATTTCATGTGTATATATACAGTAGGCTAATACTCTATTCTATATGCGTTTCAATCGCATTCTATAGTAATCTACAATACTTAAAGGTGCAGCTAGCTATCATACCATTTAAGTCAGTTGTTTTGACTTGAATGGAACCTGAAATGGCACAAATTTTGAGTACATAATATAGCCAAAACTCGTGTAAAACAAGCCAGTCTGATTTGCGTCCAGGTAGTGATGCTTCTGGAGTGTAGCCAATCATCTGTGACCTCCCACTCTTAGTCAGACCGAGAGCCAATCAAGTGAGGGGTTTGTGAAATACATTTTTAAAAAATTCAAATTGAAAATCGAAGGACATTGGGGCCTTTTAAGACTCAACTGGAAAATAAACAACTCCCAAGGAAATATGAGAAAAATAAAGGCTGCTACTCACCGGTCTCCTGTATAGTTCGTTCCTGTGTGCACCACCTAACAGTTTGCCACAGTAAGATGCACAGAGCCAACAGGAGCAGCGTCAGGGAGATGGCCAAGATACCGTACTTGACTGAGTCTGGGAAGGGCATCTTCATGTCAGCCCCCAGTGACGTAGGATAGTCCATCAAGATCACCATGACTCTCAACACATTCTAAGTACCACGGTTGGACACAAACGCTGCCCAGAAAATGGCAGAAGAGGACGTAATTCAGCAGGGAACTAGTCAAAGCTTTGATTATTAGTTAGTTAGCTAGTATTTACAGGAGGTCTGTAGATGCTAGCTACTGTGGATTGGTCAACACAAAGTATTGCCTATTATTGCATTAAAGAGAGACCTTATAGACCTCAGTATACATTTAGGTATAAGCATTAAGCATAGCGATAGTTCAGGCAGGCCATGAAGTCACGCCCGGCCACGCTTAATCTCAATTGTGAACTGATCACTATCAGTTTACTGCCCAGCTGATCTCAGTGACCAGACTGCTCAGCTGATCACGGCAAAGCATACTATTGGTCAAGCTAGTCAGGGCGCTTGTTTAAACGTCCTTAGTCTACACCCATTCTTGGCGTTTCTTCCGCGAACATTTTTGCTGGGGGTCTTTCTGCTGCTCTCCCTGTCTTGGACTTTCCATGTTTGTGCATGGAAAGGGATTTCCTTGCATGGAGAGGGCTTTCCTTGTATGCGCATGGAAGGGCAAGGAGCTGCCAGAACAGAGCCATACCGCCAAATAACAATAACTTTATGCAAATAAAATACTTATTTTGACTAGTGGTCTTGACTGAACTGTATTACTGAACATACTTTCACAGCATATAACTAATAGAGTACAGGCTGTGACTTTTCATACAGGCTGAATACTATACTGACCCACAGTGCTGCTTTATCAGGAGTTCATAGTCAAATTGCGCTTGTTGATATTTTATGCAAAACAAATTTTACACTGCTATCTCCAGACAGTAAGGGGTTTTGTTTAAAACAATGAAAATGAATTGTCTTTACCCATTTCGTTCAGACTACTTTAAGATTACAAACATTTTTAATCAGATAAAATGGGAAAACATCTTTTGTTTACTTTGTAAATTGTGATGTTATGCCTTCATAATTCCCAATACACCTCCTCATATAATTAAAATCCAGATTATCATGCTGTTTAAGGTAGCCTTAAATTAGACCACACAAACACATTTTAATTTTCAATAAAAATGTTTCACATACACTGTACATATATTTAAAATACATTTAATTTGAAGTTTTATTAAATTGACAAAGCTATACTTTACCTCGAGTAAACAACAAACAGCCGGAATGGCACTGCAATATATACTATTAATCCATGTTTTCCGATGTTTATAGACTAACTTTCCTCCAAAGGCTCCTTCTACTTGAATATTTTTCAGGTGTTCACTCCTGCATGCATGCTCAATTCAATGCCTGCTCTCTTGAGCACACAGAAACACACACACACACACACACGCAAACTCACCTGACTTACTTCAACAACTTTCTCAGCGAACAGGTCTGGTTAGATTTACACCGGAGTCAAACAAAGTCAACTCTTCGGCAGTCTTCCACATCCTTACATTCTTCTTGCTAATGATATTATAGCATTCCACCTCCACCAGTCCAATATCAGTTCTGTAATAACACAATATAACAAATATAACATTGTTGTTCGGTTATTTGAAAATGTACTGTGATGTCCATTGTCCATTTTTTTCTCAAAATGTTTCAGAACACTATGTTTAACACTGCACTAGCCACAGAATAAATAAGACACAATATGTAAAAACCTGAAGATTGCTTGTCCTGAAAAGGTCAGTTATAGTGTGGAGATAGGCCTACTAACAAAAGAATAGCGCCGTAACAAAATGTACAAAGGCAAAATGTCAAACTCTTGGAAGGTGCAACAATGTCATAGTGCTCAAAGCTATATTGCAATGATAGGCTACTACTACTACCAATTATAGCAGAGATATGTACAGTGGCCTACAGGAAAATTAGGCCATTTGCATTTTACAACACACAAAACATATATCAGGTTTTGGATCAATTTTCAAACTGTTTTGTGTGATCCAGTCTTGTTTTAAAAATACCCAATGAAATATTAATAACCTTGCTTCATTTAATTATTTCATGGCACTATTAATTTACAAAGTATACGGTCTTTCCATGTCTTAAGGCCCTCCAACGGAATCTGTCAATATTGCCCTAACTGCATTATCACACCACTGTACTCAAATCAGCTGAGGATGAGCTACGTTACTGCAGCAGTAATACAGTAACCTAACTGTTGGAAGAATAGGTTATAAGTGAAATGCTATATACAGTATATCTATTTTTTGAAACTCTTAAGCTGATATTCAACACAGTTACTGTACGTTAACATAGATAGTAGTATAAATAGTGCCATCAAATTCACCAATAAAATAATATGTAAAGAAGGAAGAAAATTCATAGAAATTAAGCAGTATGTCAATATGATTTATGCCTTTTATTACTGCTTCCGGTTAGTTATAATGCTAATATTAGGTATGCTAAAATCAATTCCAGCTATATATAAAAAATTCTATGAAAATAATTTGCAGTATTGCATTTAGGTACAGTCTGTTAATTAAAGCAGAGAAAACGTCATATACATTACAATGGTGTGTCAATCCAATTTACAGTACAGTTCAGTGATCTGCACTGAAAGTTAACAGTTAACACTAGTATACTGTACTATAGTTCTATTGTGGTGCAGAACACTAGGCCGAGCATTTAGTTAATATGTATTTGGACTGCTTAGGTCCACAGTCACATGATCAGGATGAATCACCAGGGCAACTGGTCACCGGTATAGTTGAGAAATGACCCATGAGCCTTTTCAGTCAGCCCACTAATCACAGATAAGATGGCAAAAATGCTCTCTTCTGGACTCAGTGAAGCCTTCAAATAGAAAACCCAACGACAGGGCACAAATAAAACAAATATATAATGAAAGCAAAATGTTTTTTACCCAAAGCAAAATAATATTTCAGTAAAACAAAAACAAAAAAGTAATGTTGCACTGCGGTTTGTGATCACAGCAACTTGACAAGCAGCATTTGAGCCTTACAAATTAGGCCTCTTTTCTACATCTTGACATAGGTCCTTGAGGTCATTTGAGGCTAATGCAATATCTCTGACCTGCTTAGGTGATTGGTCACCTGAATGTCCATAGCGTGGACAAGATGTATATGTAGGCAATTCAATTATCACGCAGCCTCTTGTCTTCTCGCGACTTCTGCGCTTGACATTGTCACATTTGCCCTGTAGGTGTCAGGATTGCACTAGAAATTAACAGAGACAGCTAATCTACTGTAATGTCGTCTCACTGTATAGAACAGTCGTTGTCCATAACTCTAGGGCTAGGCTATTGTCTTAATGTGTCTTTTCCCAGCTAGAATCAACAATAGTTTATGCTATTATGTACCATGGCATCAATATTTATGTAACAATAGTACTCACAAAGTAACATATGCCAGGGCAAATAAGCTTTGTCAGATATGGCAGTATTGATCACCTTGTAGTTATTTCCTTCATTCCCCTTGACCCTTTATAGGATTGTCTTTCATGATATTTATTTTATTTTAGTTGAGGTTTTAGGTTTTCCTGGGAACAAAACCTCCCATGAGAACAAAACATGACACATGACCACATCCTCCGTATACTATGTATTATACTGTGTATGGTTCTTACTACCACTAAATGTTAAATGATTTCTTGCAGTGTTTGGCTGATGTCAGCACAAAACTTAAAAATACATCTGTTGTTAAATTTGTTTAAGAGCAAGATGGTTTACTTTCATGGTAATACTTTTTTTTTTCAGTACAATAAGCCAAAGTCTCACACATTTGCTGTTTCATCAAGTTAAAATCCCAGATATCCCAATTATTTTATTAATTATTAAATATTTTTAAAAAGAGTTGTTAGAGTTACACAATTTTGATGAATGATACGTCATTTGGTGTGACACCAAATAGCCAATTCAATAGCAAGTGTGTGTATGTGTATGTGTGTGTGTGCATGTGCGTGTGTGTGTGTGTGTGTGTGTGTGTGCGTGTGTGTGAAGACAGCACAATAATCTAGGTTGGAACAGCCATGTTCAATCATTTGCTTAATTCACAGGGGCTATATTTAAAGAAGTCATAAATAAAATACCCGGGTTCCTTTCATCAATGAATAAAACATGAGCGTTATTTTCATATACTCTTTGTCTTCACTGAGGCGTCCAGTTCTCAACACATCAGTTTCACAGTGAGCTAGTGGCATTTTATCATGTGCCGTTCAATGCTTATTCAATATTGCGCATATGATTTGATTCATGTCACGTGAACATCATACAGCTCTGTCTCCTGTTTGAATTAACCAAGTGCCCAATTATGTGCAACCCGAACATACAAATATTTCTGTTTTAGTGTCCCAAGGAATGTTTGCCATGACATAAGAGAAAACATAGCATCCAGCAACACTGCTATGCATCCTTAGTCAACTATTCAATTAGACAAATAATTATTAGATAATAATAATAATAATAATAATATAATACATTTTATTTAGTGCTAATGAGTACTTAAAGCCACTTTACATGATAAAAAGACAATGCCAAGATCAGCATTAAAACCACAAGACCACACAGATGTCTAAACATATACTGAATAGAGTTTTATTGGCCGAACATTATCTGTGCATTCCTTCAACTTATATACTTCCCATTTGAAATGTTATTGTGGCATTGTCTATTTGATGTTGGAGTTCTCTTTTCAACCCCTAAGCCCCTGTGTCATTGTGTTAATCAATGTGTACTGTTTTTGTTCTCCACAAACAATCATTGGTTGTTTGAGCTTCCAAGCGTGTGGGTGTGTAGACCGAGGAGAGACTAGAGAGCAACATTTGCCCCATGTGGTGTCCATGTGGCTGTGTTTTCATCTGCTATGCCCGGCCGCAATGTGAAAAGTACATAAGGGACAGAAAGACTTTCTTGTAGTCCGGAAAGTTTTTAAGAGAGACACAGTTGCCTTGGTTAAGCACTAAGCACTGTGGTCCAAGAGATAGAGGAAAATTAAGGAAAGAAAGGAAAGGATTCCATTATGCAATTAATCTTGCAATAATGCAGATAAAATAATAATAAAAAATTAAAAGAAAAATGAAATACATTAAAAAAGAGAAAAAAATAATATTTATATTATATATATATATATAATATATATATATACTGTTTATTGGACCCATCATGTACACACCTTTGCAGGTAGGAACAGCAGAAGAATGAAGAATTACACACCCAACCCAAGACATGCTATGAACCCACAATCGGTTGTCTATACTATTTCAAAAAGCCCTAAATGATATTGTTATGAAGGTCATAACCACACATCTTCCATACTGGTTTTGACTTGAAAGGAGGTGAAAAGAATAGTGCAACGTGCAAAAGAGTTTATGTACTTGAATTACAGCTTGGTTTGTGAACATCAACTTTTGTATTGCTGACACTCGGATCAGTTTGTCAGTAAAAATTGTGAAAAATGCAATACTTGTGCACTTCTATAAAGATTTAAATGCTTTTGATTAATTGATGGCCTTGCCCTACTGTATTGAGATGGGATTTGGTGTGCTTGCTGTATAATTCAGATAGTTTTAAAAGCTTGTCAACTCAATTAAAGGAACCTTTGCTAGAAATACCATGCCGTGTTCTAGTAACTCACGAATAACATTCTAACTCAGAGGAAGAGCAAAAACCTGCTATATAAAATAACACCTGAATGGAAAACATTAAATTTCTCACATTTTTGTCATAATCTGTGTAAACACACATTTATATGAACGTTTCATACACTTTTTGACAAGAGCAGAATGTATAATTGTATCTACAATGCTAGTTCAAATATTGATGCAATGTATTGGCATAGCAGTAAATATCTGTATAAAGTATTGTTGTAATAAAGAGCTACATCCCTCAATCAGATGCAACTCATTCAACTCCTAGTATGCAACTTGAATATTATATAATTATTTCAGTCAAAATGTGTCTGTATATGTGTATGATTCAGTTTTGGTTTTGTGTTGCAAATTGAATAGGCTCTGTGAATATGAGTCCAAACAAAGGAGATGTTGAAAAACTTTGCTGATTACGTTGAATGTGACTTTCTTATAACCTGAAAGCACAGTTTAGTTACTATATTATGTCAATCATATTGTGTTTTCAATTGACCATTCCCAAGGCCCGCCCCTTTCACTTGTCCTACCTAGTTACTGTAACTAGGTAGGACAAAACACCATAGAAAGCTATTACATCAAAACAGACAGTTGACGGAAGGTTCGGTCAGACTCAAAAAATGCTCATCTGTTATTGGAGGACAAGCAGAAAGGGGCGGGGCTTGGGAAAGGTCAATTAATTGGATAATGCAGTGGCAAAACAAGTACTGGTAGTCAATTTTTGGACTAATCTGTGATTTACCGATATCATGGCCTCCATACTGAGCCAGAGTTGTTCAACATTCTGTACGGTAAGCACAATCCTGAAACCAATAAAGCTGCTTTATCACTGCCAGAATCCCTTCCATGCGTCTTATTTAATGCCTTTATCTTGCTGGTTCTGTCTACTTCGCTTGGAAGAGATATATATCTTCAAGAAGAAAACATTCAGACAAAAGAACAATGGAATCTTAATCCGAAGATATTTTATTCATCTTTTTAATTGACAGTATAAGGCAGAAACAATGCTAAAAGTAAAATCCATTAAATGACAGCACAGAACAAATAAGAATAGGTGGGGAATTACAGCCATTCCATTAATGGCTACACATAAAATAAACATTAAACTTATATTGAACAAAGTTGTCTAGTTCAGCATTCATGTTATTCATTTTGTAATTAACGTTGGAGCGATTGCAGGCATCGGTCTGTGGTTTGAGAAAACAGATCTGAGCTCTAGGGCTTATGTCAAGACAAAATCTAGGCTTGACTTTGGGCTAGGATGGAAGATGATGGGTGATGTTGTTAGGATAGTCTATGTTGGGTCGTGAGAAGATCTGGTCAGTGATTGACAGATCTGATTAATCAGACGACTCACTATATAAGACTTGAATCATGAAAAGTAATAAGAAAAAGAAAGAAATTAGCTTTGAACCATCACGGTCGCAAAGGAAGGAAGGAACAAACAGACCCGTTGTGCTGTCAGTGCACCTTTAAAATTCACTCTGAAGTTATAACTAACATGATAGGCTGTGTCCAGCACATGCACCTGGCATCAGTTGCCAGGCAGCTGGAAGTGGGCGTGGCTTGTTGGGATCGGTGGGAAGGGGGACGGGGGGACGGGGGAGTGGGACGGGCGCATAAAAGGGGGACGGTCTGCAGGGGTTCAAAGGTCACGCCACGGGCTCCCTGCAGAGCACAATCTCCAGCTCGCTGCGGTAGAGCTTCCCTCCGTCAGACAGGGCCATGATGCTCTTCTTGTAGCCCGTCAAGTTCTTAAGGTCCACCTCCTGCATGGGGGGGCAGAGGTGTGAAGAAAGCACAGGGTACACTGACTGATGGAGATGGATGGTGCAGTGGGGTATCGGGCAGCGTGTGCAGGATTGGGTAATTTGCTTTTTAAATGTAATCCGTTACAGTTACTAGAGTTACCAGATTAAAATTTTAATCAGTAACGTAATTTTTGGATTACCTAAATTTTGTGCACATAATCTGATTACTTTCCATTTCTATTAGATTACGCCTAAACGTTGTTCTTCGAAATGCCATCCAAAGCAATTTACTACGTCAGCGGCGCCAAATCTTTCTATTTTTGTGATGTTGCTCAGGAGATCAGATGAAAGTATTATTGATTGACGTTAGTGAAAGGTTAATAAGAGAACATCTGAAAATTTCCATTTTAAATTTGAAAGTAGTCCTCTAGAGGTAATCATCTAATAAAAAAAATAATAACCTGTTATCTGATTCCACTATTTTAGCTGGTATCTGTAATGGATAACATTTACTGTTTTAAAATCAGTTACTTCCCAACCCTGAGTGCGTGTTAGGCTTGAACTGAGCAGAATGACAATGTCTGGATGTCAGTGTCTGTGTGAAGTAGCTTCTTTTGTTATTTTTATTGCCAGGACACACATTGCATAGATTTGATGGACAGCATTCTTCCGCTAAGACATACTTGTTCTTCTACAATTTGGTTTCACTTCAATCAAGCAGAATCACCGGCACTTTCAAAATGTTTTAGACATTTTACAGATGGCTGGTATAGACACACTAATGTCAAAAACTCCAGTGCAAAACATATTCCACATATTCCACATATTCCACAAGCTTCCACCAAAGACATTGCCTTACCTTATTGTTCTTTTGATAAAGGTCTCGTAGCAGGGCTTCCAACTCATGCTCATCGATGTAGCCATTCCCATCCTAACAAAACAGTAAACATTTAACCAAACCAATCGGTTGTGTTTCATACCAGTGCTGAACCACAAAATGGGTACAAAACTCTGGAAAGGTTCCCACAAATCAAAAACAAAATGTTTCCTATTGAACACAGTCTCTGGAGTCAACTTAATTATCTTAAGGTAATGGTCTTTGATGCTCACAAACAGGCTGCGCTTTTGTTTTACAAGAAACACTTTAAATTGTATTGCTTCTCCTTTTGTTGAAAGCCGTGAGACAAAAAAAGTTGAACATTCGATGTCAGATAGCTTTATTGTCCTGGTTGCGTGCGGTCATGCGTCATAACATTTTTCAAAGCTTTTCGCTATATTTGGCTCTGAACCCTTAGAGCCGTGTTAACGTACAGATGACTTGCCATACACAATACCCATAATCCCTCAGCACCA
Organism: Amblyopsis rosae; assembly: GCA_025399935.1. NCBI lineage: Eukaryota > Metazoa > Chordata > Actinopteri > Percopsiformes > Amblyopsidae > Amblyopsis > Amblyopsis rosae. The sequence goes on from JAODTR010023759.1 coordinate 10,329, forward strand.
GTGACAGCAGCTGCCTGTGTTTCAGCTGCGGGGGTTAGACTTGTAATAAAACGAAACAAACTGCACATGTAAACGCTAGCCCTCCACGGGCAGCATGTGTACACGGACAGACCGCAGAAGCTCATCTATAATTGAATGTCACATGCTGCTCTTAGCATCAGACTGGTCCATAACTTACATGCAAGCTCTTTACTCTGTGACAGAGTGGGGCTAGCCGATTTTAAATATTTCATCCTGTAGGTCTCCTGTACTGTATAAGGGGTATTATTAAAATAAATGTAGGGCTGTTGTGAACCAGAAGTCCTTTTTGGGTCAGGAAATGTGTTAGTAGTCAAGCTTGAAGTGTGAAAACCGATTGAGAATTGGGCAAATGTGAAAGAACATCATATTAAAATAAGTATCATTATCAAAGCAAAGCCGAGTGAGAAAATTGTATTGACTTCATGTGACTACATTTAAACACTGCAGATTTTAGACATAAGAAAATCAACTTGAATACTTTTGTTTCTGTCTCACTCTGCGCTATAGTGATCACCTCACTACCAAAGCATCTATGCCACAAGTGGAAAACGTGGTTGCTAAACTGCCATGAGCTAAAACACTGCTAACCAACCTCAGGTGTTTACGATGCAACAGGTGCAGTGCTCTTGCCTGATTTCCCTGGGAGCGAAATAAGACACCAGTCTACATTTTGCATGCTTGGGAGTGATGCCCCTAAACAAATAGTCATAGTCATAGAGGAATTGAGCAAACATTCAGGCACCAAGAATTTTGTAGCAATGACATTGTCTGTAGAGGATGTGAACAAAAATTTCTGAGTATTATTTTAATATCTTGGAGACACATGAAGAGTTCAGAGGGAAAAATGTCTAGGTCCATCTGACATATTTGTGTTTTTAATTGGCAATATTTACATAATTTTTGGTAGATATTACATTTTATTCAGTGTCAGTTCATTGTAATAAAGGTGAAATGAGTGAATCCAAGTATGTAAACCTAATAAATATTGCTGTTTTAAGTTGCTAATTGCTACTTTTTTCCAGATGGATTCAAGAGGTTTTTGCATTTGAACTCTTCACATGTAGCATTGTGACACTATACAGCAAACACACTATGAACAACTCCAACACAGTTCTTCTACCAATAAATTCACACTTACTTTGTCATAGAATGTGAAGATGGCATTGAACTGCTCTGCATTCAACTTGACACCCTACAAAAATGAAAAAGACATTTCAGACTGAAAAATGCTATACATAAATGTTGAAATGTGGAAAAAACCAATTGAAGTTCATGTAAATTGAACATTTGAATACAAAGATTGCGTTACCTGGAACTTTAGCAGAAAGTTCTCCTGAACAGGGAGGAGTCTGTATAAATGGGATGTCTTCATTAGTCAAAAAACACAACTTTGTCGGTAATGCTATACAGCAGGATGCAGGAGGGTGAACATCATATAATGTTAGAACAACACATACAAACAAATGGGACATCACCTTGCCATCTCTGAAAGGCCTAACTTCCCATCTCCATTCAGATCAAACATCTTCAGCTGTGAAGTAGAGGGAGAAAACCACATAATGAAGCTGAAACTATTACACAAAATACAAATACAACTACTTTTGGCTGTATGTTTTGACAACATTTTATCAGAGGAGCTCTCAGAGAATTCTAAATATAAAAGTATAGTTATGTATATGCAACTGACAATTACATTGCAGGTAAGGATCTGTCTAAATATTTACAATACAACTTAATTTCAACTGTTTAAACACTTGTGTCGTCAGTGACTTGAATTAAAATCTAATGTTAAAACATGTCCATGCTTCTAAAGATGTCTTTAACTGTTTGGAGGAAGCATCCAACAGATGTATTGTAGACATTAAACGCAATATTACTGTAAATTAGATCAGACTGAGGTTTCAGAAACAAGCCCATCTGCGCTTTAAACATGCAACATGTACAGTAGATCACAGACCTGCCATGATCTATAAATTAATCCTTAATAAATTGATCTATAAGTTTTGATCTGGTGTGACACCAGATCATTGGCGGCAGTTCTGCAACAGACCTTTGTTACCCCGCTCAGACAGGAAGTACAAGTGTAGGCTGCTGGCATTAAGTAAAATGTCTTGTTTCAATAAATTCTGTTAAAGAGCTTTACACAAGAGCAGGTTGGAATCAAATGGATAAGAAAAGTACACCTACTGTTTAAGTTGTCACTTTTAGTTTAAGTCTACACTCAATACACTAGTATGTATCAAATAATAACACTAACATTGTCTATTATGCGTATGTGTGTGTTTAAGTTAAAAAGACTCTTACTATGGTCTGAGTGTATTCATGAAGTTTCTGGTCATCATAGTGTCTGTTGGCTTTTTCCAGCAGGTCTGACAGAAAACCCTGCAAAAGAAAATCAGCAGATATAAACAGACCACATTTTATTAGCCCTCGGTCAGAATGGGCATAATTGTTGTATGTGTTCACATAGTAACTACACAGAAAATACAGCCTTTACAAATATTTAAAATATGGAAACAACTGTGGCAAAGCTAAAAAGCACTGAATCACCAGTAGCGAATGTGGTTTCAGGAAACTTACAGTATAGCCAATTTCCTAGCCAATCCACTTGCTCTTGTTTTATTCATAAAACTTGTTCTCAAACATAACACCACAAATCACGTGCCATGTGATCTGATATTGTCGTTTTTGGCAAAAAATTACAAATAGTAACTAAATAAATTAATCGTAATATATTATAAGGAGATCATTTTCGGAATAGGATACACCAAGTATGCATAAATAACACCTGCGGTTATGAATTAAAGTCCCTGATGCCACACAAACCAAACAGCCTCACGTCAACATTATACACAATAAACATAATAAATATTAGTTCACCCTGTCCCTCATTATTGTTAATAAACCAAATGTGTGGAAGGGAGAGGAAGAAAAAAGGGAGTGAATAGATTGGGCTGAGACTCATTTGGTGCTGTAGGTTTATTCACAATGTTGTTAAAAGATAACAGCAGTAAACATAAGGCAGCAACATCAGAGGCGGCTCTAGCAGTGTTTCCTGGTACGTTACATGTCAGTGAGCCGGATGACCGCAGCTACGCGGACTACTGGGGGTAAAAAAGAGACACTCAGCTCATGGCGGCAGACATCATAACAGTGTCAGATCACATGACTCAATGTGGAAGAAACAAATCAGTTAATAATGTCACAAACGTTAAAAAAAATGTAACAAAATGCAATAAAACGTGACAACATGCATAAAATCAACAGAACATATAGCAAAACAAAACAAAAAAGCACGGGAACACGTTATTATTGCATATTAGATATGACCGATTGGTTAACTTGAGAAATGTGACAAGGTCATCCTTTGCACCACACACAATCCACTTAAAGATTTGTCTGGAATCATCTTTCCCACCCCCACCACCAATTAAAACAAATCTAATATTGACTTCAGCTCTCATTCACATCTTAACATCAACTGTTCTCCTTCTTTTGGTGTATGAAATAGCCAACGCTACCTTTTGGAATTTTGGGGTAGCATCTAAGATGGTTTTCAACTTCAGTATTGGCAAGTGTAAAACATAGCCAAGTCTCTGCTTATACCACTAATGGTAAGTGGTAACCTGGTGAGGGTCCTAACTTTGCAAGCTCCATGATTTGTTCTGCTCTACAAATCAGTCTGGAAACTCTCCAGGCAGTGCAAATGCACAGGAACAAGTAATTTAAACACATTTCAATGTTTTCCTGTGAGCGCCAAAGACAAATAGAAAAATGATATATAAATATCTTATTGTTAATATTAATTTAAATGCAATGACAGTTGTTGTTAAACACGGACGCTGGCAGACATTTGGCCGACTTAGAACCAATCGTTTCCAAAAACTAGCATTTAATAGCTGTCGGCACCAACTGACCTGAACCTGAGCAGGGAACGGCTTGGAATTGAAACCCAGCCTATTGTGTTGCTTGCAAAATCAGGACGGTTTCACCGAGCTAGTAAAGTTTTAAGGTTCTGGTTACCACCAGACACATGGGTAGCTCTGTATTGCAATACAGACTTTAGTTTATCTCACGATATGAGTTGCGAGTCATACCTTCAGTTCATTTGCTTCAATGTAGCCGCTGCGGTCCGTGTCATAACGACGCCACGCCTGAAAACACAACAGAACATTAACGTGTGTGACTTAATAACACGCACAGCCATGCATGAGCACGTGCACAATATGACATCAATCCCTTCACTGACGAATCAATGAGGACTCATATTTAAGGTATACTGATGCATGCCTCCCCCCCCCGTTTCTTGAGGGAAGGACACCAAGAGCCAGAACGATCCCTGTAATCGAACCTTTTTCATTACAGTGCCACACACATGCCAACAGAGAGAGCGAGAGCAGGGGGGAGGGGTGGCGGAGAGGGAGTGAGAGAGAGAAAAAGAGGAGACATTATAATTAATGTTTTAATCTAGCAGCTGTCCCTGTTTTAAGAAGGGCTCCTTATCAAAGATAAATGCCCCCCCACCCCCTTCCCTTCTCTCCTCCCAGGGCATGGTGCAAAGCAACTTCTGTGGTGTTATCCATTATATATAACGCTGGAAATAGACGGCTCTGCTTCCTCGTCGTGACCCTTTAAAAAAACGACCCCCGCTCTCTGCACTCCGCCGTGAACAGCAATCCTTCTCCCCACCTCCCCTGCCTCTCTGGCGGTGCAGTTTCCCCTCCCTTTCATTCTGTTTATCATTTGATGTAGCTCTCCACCCTCAACCCCAATCCCTCGCTTTCAGTTCCTCATTTTAGTACAGAGACAGTGAGCATGACAAGGTGACGGCCTCTTCCCCGCTGACAATCACTTCAGAATTGCTTTCAGAGCCGGCGACGCGGGGCAGCAAGTCAAACTTTGCTGACACCTCCTTGTCCTATGGGAAAGTGTTTCAGAGTGAAATGTTTCCGTTAATCTAAATCCATCTGCAGCCAGTCCTGAGGAATTGCTGTTAGAGGGTCTAGATACCTGGATATTTAACACCTGGGGCTGGCGCTATTACCTAAGCAACCGTGTGTACGTTTTTTGCTATACAAGGGACAAAATAACATCTTTCTAGTCGTAGACTTATCTGCATTACAGAGGAAGCATAACAAAAAGCAATACAATACCAGATTTAGAGACATTTATAGTGTGTGTACTGTATGTGTGTGTTTGTTATTGGCCAGTGTTGAGGCAGGATATACAATTATGGTTTGGGGTATGTCCAGCCAGATTAATGTATTCATTCTATCTATTAAGAAATCAGACACATGGCTTATTGAGACCAACCATAGCTAGGTCTCGGGCATGCTTTTTCTATTCTCCTCACATCTAGGGAGTCAGATATGGTCCACTTCATGCCAAAATGCAGAGCATGGCTTGTATTGATAGGTTCTAAGATAGGTCTCTTTGATTCAAACTTTCTCCTTGGGATATTTCATCATGATAGAACATCAGGAAGGATATAAAAATGTACATATTATTCCATTATTTTCTTTTACAATGTATTTCTAACACACATAATAATAACCAGTTAACTGTAGGAGTAAGAGCAGATGTGGATTAGGCATTTTTATTAAGGAAGCAGAACTCAAAGTTGCTAAGGAACAAGCCTACAGCCATTTTACATGCAAACATATCACACAAGCACTATACACATAATGTAGAGGGCAATATAGTCCAGAGCAAGTTAAAGGTCCTGGTTTAGATCATCTTACCTACACAGCAGACCCTACACTACAATCAAGCGGTGAAGAGACAATATTCCTACGGCGGTATTAAATAAAATAGATATATAACATAGATAGTAATTGATTACATGTATTATTAAACAAACACATTCAGACTTACTGCCATAAATTCAGCACTGGAGCCAACAAACTGTCTGAAGCAGAGCAGGAAATTTTCCTCGGTTGGCAGAATCTGGGCCAGCTATAGACATGAGAGAGAGAGAGAGAGAGAGAGAGAGAGAGAGAGAGAGAGAGAGAGAGAATTATTGTGCTTGTCATCACCACTGGTGTTATTACTGGGACTATTTGTCCTTTTGTTTGTATATCATTGTCTTATTGAGTGCTACTATCCTCTGGCAATACTGTTGTAAAAACTCTCATGCTAGTAAAGCAAACTTGAATTGAATTGAATTGAGGGAGAGAGTGAGAGAGAGAGAGAGAGAGAGAGAGAGAGAGAGAGAGAGAGAAAGGATTCTCACACATAAGTAGAGTTTCACATAAAACATTGCATGCAAGTAAGACTGGCAAAGGGTTGTCTATTTTTCCCTGATGCCACCCTGATCTCAGGAGCTGCAGTTTGACAGCGAGAATCAGTCTTGAGAGCTTGGAAATCATTATGTTTCAGGCCGGTAAACCTAGTGTGTGGCCAATCAGCATTGTAGTTAGCTACGGGTGTGGTTTAGGTTTGACGAATGACACTTGAAAACCACTTGAAAACAACAATGGTGGGTCCTACAGAGGTTAACGTAGTTGATGCAATATAGCATCAGTTTTGTTAGAATGTATTAGAAGCGCAAATACTTTTCTCCCGACTGTTCTACTGCAAGAATGGATTTAACAACAGGCTCTGTTGGTTCACAGGTTCGGCCAATCACATGTCACCGTATTTAAAAAACAAGCGGATGCCCTTTGAAAACAGTTTCAATGGACAGCTCCCCCCCAGTTGGATGTGTCTAACAGACACAGATATCTGGCATGTCAGGTTAAAGTATCTTACCTCTGACATCTCAATTCGGCCATCTTTGTTTTTGTCAAACTTCTGCATGAATTCCTTCATTTTTTCTCTGAAGGTGGGGTTTGATGGGTCCTGTGAAACACAGACAAATTTGACCATACAAGCATACACACACACACACACACACACACACACACTATTATTAGTATAAATGTACTTACTGTACTGCACTTACAGTAATGTGTATACTAGTATTCATACACAAGTATACACAGAAACAAATAGTTGAAACACATTATTAATTCTTAAAAGTCTATGGTTTCTGGACTCACCACACCAGATCCTCTCCGGGCCATCTCCAACTCCTTGAAGAAGTTCTCCAACTCCTTCCCCTCAATGTAGCCATTACCTAGACAACACAAAATACATCACGGAACAGTGTATACTCTACATAAGTATACACAGAATGCAGAAGAGATCTGAGTGTCCCTATACTAATACATTATTAGAAACCAGTATGGATCACCTCTTCCATCATATGAATGAGCCTTAACCAATAAACCCCCTAGCTCTTAAGTTGATAATCAAAATGTAGACTTAGTGGGGAAGGTTGGTCAAAATCAAGGGCCTCATTTAAAACGCATGTATAGTAGAAAAGAAAAATTGTAATTTTACATCTTCTAGACAAAGATCAGGATTAAAAAAAAAAAACCTTGGAAAAGTACAGAAAGTTTCCATAGCTCTAAAAACAGTGCAAAAATTATTGAAAGATAACATCACTATCACTATGACTAGTGTCCCTTCAATGGTTTTCCATACAAGAACTAACCCTGACCCATCTACGCTTCTGATATAGGGTCTAATGATGGTGGAATGGCCTAAGATAGAGGTTTGTGTCAGGGTATGAGCTTTAGAAAAGAGTCCCAGAAGGACAAATAACAAGATGCCATGCTGGAAATATATCCAATATATCCAAGTGAGTGACCTCTCCTAGGTCAGTATGACATCTGATAGACCCCTTATAGAGCCCTGGATAGCGATCAAATATCAACATTGAGGCCTTCTGGCCTGGGTCCTCCTGTGTTGATACTCTTCACGGGGATATGCTCTCTGGAGCTCCAGACCTCCAGAGAGCTAGCCCAGCTCTCACTAGACCAGGCGCGCTGGCCACAGGCGGATATACTCCCAGAACAACGATTTCTCCGCAAACGTTTGCCAATGCACACAGACACTGAGGAGGTAGTTCTCTGTGAGCACATGTCAATGCTCAACTAAGAGTTACAGTTTACTGTAAATCTAACAATATGGAATGTTTACACAAACTGTTAAAATGTTTAAAGTTCACAGCAAATGTGTTCGCCATGAACGTTTGCCTACGTTTTCTGAATCAGAACTCCCCTCAGCTCTTTATGAAGCTCTGGCAGGCTACCGTACAATTGATGTGGCCAAACTAAACAAAAACAATAAAATGTACTCTAGAACAGGTTACAAGATACAATATATGTGCCACCCTGTAGATGGTTTGAAAGTGATTACATTTGTTTATTATTCACAGTATCTGAACATGTGAACAATAGAGTCCGATTGTCGATGACCAACTTTGTTCACAGTGGCTTTGGCACATATGATTTGGATACCCTGGTTTATACAGTCTTTACAGGACAGACACACACACACACACGCACACACACACACACACACACACACACACACATATTTTATTCCACCTAATGGGTTTCAGATCTGCTGGTGTAACGAGCTGATAGGCTGACCCTATATGGCTGCCAAATACATGATTGGCTACTGTAATAATTAAAGGCTAACCAATATTCAATTCCCTCTTCTATTGTTTACCCTCATTAACAATCAGCATCTTTGTCTATACACTGCCAGTGCCATATACTATGTAGTCCAATTTGTGTTTTGAGTGTGTGCGTGCGTGGGTGTGTGTGTGCGTGCGTGCGCGTGCGCGTGCGTGCGTGCGTGCGTGTGCGTGCGTGCGTGTGCCCAGCTGTCTCCATAAGTGCAACAGTGAAATGTCTCTGCTGCTGCCTGGCTCCTGTGGGGCTTGTTGACAGTAATTTAGCCCAAGCGCTCTGGAGGGAAATTGCCCAGCTGATAATTACACAAAGACATACTTGCTACTTACTTACTACTTACTGACTAATTTTAAAGTGACAATAATACAAATAATAATAATAAACTAAAAATAATCCTTCCTTATGTGCCTGAGAAGATGTGTTATACTGCTGTGTTCAATTATTGTAGGTCAAATACGGAATACAATTATTTACAACATAAAGCTGATAAAAAAGAAAATTACAAAATTTTAAGAAAATCTCATGTCATAATTATTTATTTAATTCTTAGATATTAGCTTGCAGCGTGCATAGACTTCCTCGTGCATTGGTTCAATTCACTTCAAATGCCAAAGAACGAAAGCCCTCCCCTGTTGCTTGGAACTGCCAAGCCTTTCATGCTGCATAGTTTTAGCATTTTGCATTATGCTGCAGCCGCAAACAGCACTTAGCACCAGGGTATAGGTACAGTATAGCATAAAAGCTATGCTGTACTTATGCTAAGCAATACAATGTTTGGCTCAAACACACATTTTCATGGACACTGTGTCATATTTGCTCTGAGATGTTGGGAAAAACCCAGCTCATAAAAATAAGCTCTGCCAGCATCACATTTGGTTTATGAAAAAACCCAATTCATTTAAATATTTTCTTTTATTTATTATTAAGAATAGTAGCTGAATTAAGTAATACATGAATTAGTACTACTGTAGCCTACTACTTAATATTATGTATTATGTATTAAGTAATGTCTCAATATGTTTCCCATGGTTAAATTACCTTTTGAGATTACCTCATCACAATATATATCTTTTCTTTTTTAACATTTGTTATGATCCTATGTCTATGGGATGTAGCAACATTCAACATGTATATTGTGGAACCATAATGAGGCAATGAATACGGTCTCCTGGCCGCTTTCATTTTGGAGGGAAAGGTTTTTTGCAATATTCATTCCCTGATAATATTGGAGTTTGTTGGCAGGCCCAAACAAACCACTCAATGGGTCAATATCGTCTCTGTGGTGCTATATAAAACAGTCAACCAATGTCATTGGCAGGTGATTGTACCATCTTAAAGCAGTTAGTATATTAACAAGATTATTCTAATTCGAATAACACAGGCATGTAAAAGGTATAGTAAGTTATTATCAAGGATGCCTGCGAAATCTGCTCAAATGAAAACTGACTGTCCGGTGGTTCTCTGACTATGTCTCAATCAGTTTTGATTAGAGACTTCTCAGACTGAACAAATTATGGAGTTTATGAGATCAGAATGACATCACGAGGCTACACATGCTACTGTAATATAATTTGAGGTACACCCAGCGGAAATGCTAAATAGAAGTTACAACTGAGATTTCATCCCAAGGGTGTGCCAAGGGTAGCATCTTTGGGTATTTTACTCTTGTGTGTTTTCATATATAGCTCACAGATATGTATTTGTTGTGAAGATGAAGAAAAAAAACAACAATCATGATCTCAGGCTAAGTGGACTGTATGGGCAAACCCAAGAACACATTTAGTCATAGTAGTAAGTTTATTTGTCATATGCACTGGGAGACATTACATCATACAAAACGGAGAAATACTTTTGACATGCCACCCATCAACCATAGAAGACCTAACACAATTTAAAGGCCTAATAGTCTTTAAAATTGTATCCAAATCTGTGATGTTAATTAATCTGGTGATCATACTTGATATGCAAAGTGGAAGGTGCAAATTAAGGTATACCAAAGTATACAGTATGTAAACTATCTTGCTTGGCAGTGTTATAACGTGTTTGTCATTTAAATTATTTGTAGCTCTACAGCACTGAAAAAAATACACTCAATGATTGCCGTGGCTGCTGATGCTGAAATCTATAATTTTTTACCTGGGAATATCCCTTAGATGGAACGTCTTGAAACCAACTATATTAAATAAAATACAAATAAAAAACTACATTGAGAAAAAACTGAATATGATCAGGTACACACACATCAGGTACACACGCAACAACGTGCGCGGGTTCATGATAATTCATGGGGGAAAAAAGAGCGAGGCTACTCAGAGTGGAAAGGAATAACAATAATAATTAATTATGTGTTACGGTAGTAAACTTGACAGGGAAGTCTAATGAAAGGTGAGAAACCAGGATGTCTTAAATCGCCACATAGGTCTAAATGATTAGATTAAATTAAATATATTTAGAATAGTACTACAGAAATATAACTACAATTTTAGCTGAACTTCATATGGAAAATATGAAATAGTCTGTGATCATTTCTATTATGTGAAATTGATTAATGGTTTACTGACAGAAAGGTCACAAATGCGATCCAAAAATCATGGTTTGTATTTGTATTATCAAAAACTAAAATGTAAAAACATTAATTAATTAAATTCGTGACGTTAATATGCCGTTAATCTGTGGTTAATCCATTACAGCGATAGTGCATTGCTTTCATTCAATGTAAATCTGAGAACTTTTGCCAAAAGGACTTACCGTCGGCATCGAAATGTTTCCAAATGTCGAGGAACTGGGATGCGGTGACCTCGGCCAGGTTGAGTTGGGGAGGCTGCTGCGCTTTGTTAGCCATCTTCTTAGCAGACAATCTAAGGGTAGTCCTGCGGCCTGAAAATCCCGTAGTAACTTTTCTCTCTTCAAACGGAACACGCACTGTGCGCCTAGTGCGCGCTGCCGGACGCTTTTTAACCCCCGCTCGTAACCTGCAGCTGTGTCGCGCTGGCGCAAGAGGCGCATCGCCACTAGCTGTAATTTACATGCGCGCGCGCGCGCGTGCCCGCGTGCTTGAGTATGTGTTATAGAGACATATTTTGTGAGATGGATTGAAAGACAGACAGACAGACAGAGATGATATAGATAGATAGATAGATAGATAGATAGATAGATAGATAGATAGATAGATAGATAGATAGATCAATTGTATGTGTGCGCTTGTGTATTCTTTTGATTTTGACATATGCGCATGCATGCCTGTGTCTACAATATCCACATGTGAAGCAAAGTTTGCAGTTCCCAATGTACAGTGTGTGTGTGTGTGTGTGTGTGTGTGTGTGTGTGTGTGCGTGTCAATCCTGTTCACAGTTATTTAGAAGCCCGCTATACTCACATCTGCAGCTGCCAATGATTAACCTACATAATAAACGTGAATCCTAAAAATAAAAATAAATTGCAGAGATGATGATAGCAATGTCTTGTGTGTGTGTGGGGGGTGTGTGCGTGTGCCTGTGTATGACACTGTGTGTGTGTGTGTGTGTGTGTGTGTGTGTGTGTGTGTGTGTGTGAGAGAGAATTAAATGCACTGTAAAATGCATGCACATGAGCTTCAGTCTGTCGTTATGAAGATGGGGATTTCCTTTGTGTGTGTGTGTGTGTGACACACAGGGAGATACAGAGAGGGAGGGGGAGAGAGAGAGAGAGAGAGCGAGAGAGAGAGAGAGAGAGAGAGAGAGTTGACTCTGCAGAAATGTCAGTGCATGTTTCTGTTTCCTCGGATTCCATTTCCATCCTATAATAATCAACAACAGTGCCCCGGGCACAGTTGGCACATCAACCATAGATAGATCATCATCACATCACATTTCGCTTCCACTATCTCCATTCCTCTCCTCTTTTCTCCTTGTCACTGCTATTATCTCCTTGTCTCCCCTCCTTGTTTCTCCCCTCCTCTCCTCTCCCTTCTTTATCCCTTCTCTCATCTTGCATCTCCTCTCATTTCCTTCATTCAAAGCAGATCGTCTGGCATTTGCATCCTCCAGAAATGAGCCTTTTAATGTAACCTTGAATGCAGCATCATCGCATACTGTGCATACTAAACTACATTAAATGTACTATATATTTATATGTAAGGAACTATGTATTTACGTCTGTACGGTATCGTACTGTAGCCTACTGAATATTGTTTTAGTATGTTCTTGGTCAAGTTATGCTGATGTTTGTCTGTGTAAGCGCATGTGTTCTTGGTCTGATTAGTCTAAGGTGGTCCAATCACCTGCTAATAATTTGATTGCCACCTATTGGCACCGCTACTGACAAACAACTTTGAGCGTAGAGGGACTGAACAAATCAGAAAATGGGTCAGGCAAGGAGTAACCAGGAGTTTTCGGCAAACGTGTTGTTTCCATGGTTTCGTGAGGAGCAGTCACTGGCTGCAACGGGATGGCTGTCCACAGGTGGAGCAGTTTCAGCAGGGGCATATTGTTTAAGCTGTGGTGGACACGTGCAGCATAGTCATGCCTGCTGATGTGTTAAGGAGGCTATAGAGACCAGCTGTGCTTTCAGTGGAGGCCAACAATTATGTAATTGCCACTGGAAAATAGCGAGTGCGGAGTTTATTCACTCGTTTATTTTGTTTATTCGTATCCCTGTTAGATAAAACGTTAGCGACTCTTGTTCCTGGGGTCCACGTAAAAACCATCCATCCATCCATCCATCTTCATCCGCTTATCCGGAGTCGGGTCGCGGGGGCAGCAGCTTCAGCAACGGACCCCAAACTTCCCTTTCCCGAGCAACATCAGCAAGCTCTGACTGGGGGATCCCGAGACGTTCCCAGGCCAGTT
>JAODTR010023779.1:0-48193 GCA_025399935.1 Amblyopsis rosae
GGGGTCCCTTGCTGAAGCTGCTGCCCCCGTGACCCGACTCCGGATAAGCGGGAGAAGATGGATGGATGGATGGATGGTCCCATTCTAATGTTGACATATCACATATCTGTCAGGACAGCCTAAGGATTATTACATTATGCACTTTCATTATTGTGTGTACTGTTTAGTCTTCTTTTCATGTAGCAAAAACAGTAAACATGGCTCATGCAAGGCTCAGCGCAGGATCCCAGTGTAAACGTCTGAATGTGACCTCCAGACAGCTTCCCCATGGTGAATGGCCTTCCTCAGACCCGTTTGCTCCCTCCCTCCATGCTTTCATATGTAAGTAATAGAACACTGAAGCAGACAGTCCCAGATAATACTGGGTTTATGTTGTGCACACTCTAGGATGTGTGTGTGCATGCTGTGATCTGTTTGTGTGGGACCATGTCTCTGTTTATGGTGCTGGAGGTTGATGGAGGTCCAAGGACTGCAGAGAAATGTGTTTATCCTCCAACATAACAGAGAGTACAAGCCAGAAGTACCGAACCTTGTTCTTGTCTTCACTTTAAGTGTTACTTACTGTATATACAGTATATGGTAGAATATGGTTATATAAGGATAATAATAATAATAATAATACATTTAATTTCAGGACGCCTTTCAAAACACGCAGGGACATCTTACATTGCACTGTACATAGGCAATAGTACAAAGATCAATACAAAACATTTAAAGATATATACTAACTATTGGACATATACATTTTAGAAACAATTTGGGAATGACTCCAGGACACTTCACACCCAGTGGTAAATATAAAAGTCCTGAAGTTAAGCAAAATATGGGTTGTTTTCATTTATCAAATATTTTACTTTCATGTGAAATCATAAAAATGTACCACTAAAATTATTCACATGAATTTCCTAAATGCAGATAGAGTGAAAGGGAGCAAAGCAGTGTACTCTTAAATATAACCTGCAAACTATATCCACTTGACCCATGCATGCCAGCGATGAGCAAGAGCTTTCACAGAATGAACCAATGACTAATCTCTCCTTGACAGGAACATGATCTTATATTGTGAAATGATGGCTGATGAACTGGTGCTGAAGTCAGCAAACTACGATTTTTGTAATATTGAACATTTTAATTTGTTTATAAAATAGCCAAAAACAAGAACAAGTTAGATATCACTACTTCTCGTTTTAGAAGACACACTTCTCAAAATTGATAGAAACAGCTGTTTTATTTGATCACTCACTGTACATGAAAATACTATTGTAATTTTAGCTGTTCAAGGAAAAACATATTGTATGACCAATAACATATTTTGTAATGATATGTAGAGTATAAGATAATAAAGTTAATCTGAATGAAAAAATGCCTGTCCCACTTTTTCCACTATTGGTCTAAATCTGTTTTTCCAACATTTAATGCAACTTGAAGTTTATACCAGAAATACAAAACTGAGATATAAACTTTAGAGCTCATTCAAACACAAATAATTATAGGAGGTACTGCTGGTATGTAGCATTGTAAGAAAACACCTGAGAATGCACATTATGGAAATATATAATTATGTAAATATATTCAGACAGAACTATTTAAGATTATTAATATATCTGCATCTTGAAATAAAGTTGCAAAGTTCAAGCTGTCAGAATGTTTATATATATAAATGGCCGCTCCAGGAATTTAAAGGCTGCTATAAATCAATAATGTACCCAATAATTGCTTTGCCTTTCTTATGTAATTGCGTTATAAAAATATACAGTATAATATCTGCAAGTAATAAATATGTTCTAATAACGTTAAGAAAGGGTGTGTGTGTGATTATATTTGTGTTTCCTTTCATATTCAGTCTAGCGATTGTGCCCGGGCAGCGTCTCTGCCTCAGAAGCGAACAGTTCCCTGTAGAGTGGTGGGAACATCGTGTGGATGACGTGAGGGTACCGCTGGCTGAACAACTGCAGCTTCTCAATGTGCAGACTGCACAAGGAGCGCAACACTGCCATCTTCTGGTTGAGCTACAAGAGGAGACCACCACATGCAGACATCTTAAAAGGTACAGCATGATGCAGTTAGAGATGCAAGACGTGCATGCCTATTTAAAGTTACTACTTCCTTTATAATTCTTGAGGTGGAATTTTTATTCTTCTACCGTTTCACTTCCTCAGTGGAAAGTGAATTCACTACAATATCAAACCATAAAGGGTAACACCTGTAGTACCTCAAAGTGCCTCTAGGATGTGCTTACCCCAAATTGGAAAATGCTATAGACGGGCAGGTCAAATATGCCTGGTTTATATGATGACACACCTTGTGCAGTAGACTCTCTTGGTTGTCGAGGTGTAAAATGTGAGTGAGGCCCAACTCCAAATCCCTCTGAACTCTCTGAACTCTCCCTCTGTCTTCCAGACAAGGCCGGTCTAGGCCAACAGAGACAAGCAACAGACAGGTGAGGAATTGTTCTTAGCTCCGTAAAATAAATTAGAATGTAGACTCTTTTTTTAAATGCGTTTTCTACCTGCGTTTATCAGCACCAGTGCAGTGAAGACAGCTACCTGGTGCTCAGTAAGTCTAAGAGCACACACGCCATGCGCAAACTCAAACACCTCAGCGATTAAGTCGCCACATGCTGCAAAAAAAGAGAGACCACGGAGGCGGTTATAATCTAGGATAGGTATTTGATGGTTTTAATGTGGACCTCTGTGTCTTAGGTGGGACCAGAGCCGCATGGAAAGAGCAGAGTTACGCCAACGGAAGATTGAACATTTTCAATGGTTACAGAGGTTCACAGAGACCTAGGGCAAAATAGTTCCAGGAAGTGCTTGGTGGGTAGTCAATAAATGCACCGATTTACATTTAAGTAAAGTACTTTTAGTATTTAGGCTAACTTCCGGGAACTGTTTTGAGGCTCTGTTGCTGTGAAAAAAACAGTTCATTGGAGTGAACGGAGATGACGCAACTCTCTCTTTACATGGCTCTGGGTGGCACCAACAACTGAAACTCTTACCTAGAGATTTAAAAACCTCAGCCCCGGCAAATTTCCCATCGAAAAAGACTGTGCTGTTGTCCACGTTAAATAACCGACTCATCCTGACCAGAACCACCTCCATGGAGCCTGATGGGGTGGAGCAAGACATTTTGAAAAGCAACTGAAAAATGTATCTTGCAGTGGTCTCCATCTTGAGTGACAGGTGAACTCACCGGTTTTGAGCAAAGAGATCTGGTCGTTCTGGCTGAGCACACGGAATCCCGGGATGCGCTTCGCAAACTCCACCACATATTGCACTGCATCAGTTAGTCTGATGGCACAGTACTGCCACATCTCATCCACTGCCTGGGATAGTGTGTGTGTGTGTGTGTGTGTGTGTGAGAGAGAGAGAGAGAGAGAGAGGAAGGTGGTAGTTAGGGAAAAGAGCGAAAGTGAAAATTAAAGTGTAACTGCAACCTAAGGCCCTGATCACACGGAGACGCGTCGCTAAAGGCTCGGCTGCTTCAAAAGCGCGTTGATAAACCCCCGATCACAGAGACGGGCTGCCTGGGCCAACAGCACAACTCTGCGCCTTGTGCTGAAAAGTTGAGGATATTTGAACTTTTATGCACGTATAAAAAAAGAGTGTACTGGTTTCCAACAGTACACTCCGTCTGCTCATACGTCATCAAATTCAAATGTTAACGTTAATGTTAATGGAGGTCCCCCTCTCAGCCCCTCCCCTCACTCATCTCCTTGATGCATTTTTCAAAGTTGTGTAGTGGGTGGAGTCAGGCTCAAAGCTCGGGTGCAGTTACACTTTGATTGCATTGAACTGTACTGTATACCGCCCACACTTTCTCTTTGGTTTTGACAACAACTCTCCGGCGGTCTCACGCAGCTAAATGCGAGGGCACACCTTGGTCTGGTAGGCCTGGACCTCCTCCCTGCTGAACATCTTCCACCGAAGAGCCTGCATGTCCTCCACTCTGTATTGGCTGGTTTCCCTGTGCGAGCGCATGATACTGGCACACAGCTCATCTGCAAAGCAAGCATACATAACACACACTGCAATAAAGTATATACCTTCACACTGTGAACTGGTGTTTACACTACTGTAAAGTGCAGGTATCAAATCCTAAGCACGCATCTTAAAGGCAGGGTCAGTCATTCTTGCTAACTTTGAGCTCAAATCAAAACTGTATGGCTCCGCGGTCCTCCGCATCAGCGCCTCACACACAGAAATGCATTGTGAAGCTAAGTGTAGTGCTTCAGCTTTGTCGATTCGAGCGGTGTTCGCCACTTTGTTAATCTCCCTATTTACGGAGCCTGGGCTGTGTAGAAGTATACGATTATTTCAGAACGGTAAGATAGCAAAATGCGAGGAGATATTTGTTGGATCTGACAAAAAGTGTTGTAGCTTACATTTATCTTTCAATAGTTGACTATACCTTTAATACTAACCACATATACACAGAACCCCACAGAACCTAGAAGGGTAATCTCCCACCCTGCCAGCCTAATTGATGCAGGTTGTTTATGGTGGTTTTCCCACCACTAAAGTTTTCCCTGGGATGCCGAACGACAACTATACTGTATAAAGAGGAGCATTACACCACGATTCGGGGCTTTACCGATGTTACGCAGGGAGTGGGGATAGGGGATAAACGAATCCTCCAGAGGGTCATAGGGTCGAATCAGATCAGGAGATGGCTGTCTGGAGTCAAATCCTGAAAGAGACATAGAGATTAGAATAATAATTGTTATTATTATTAATATATTGTTATTATATTATTAATAGTTGTTCTATAACAGAGTATAGAATAATTAAAAGGGGGAAATGACAGAATAAATAAAAAAGCCACCATGACAGACCCCCAATACTAACACACACAAACACACAAACACACACCTCGTCCGTCAGTGTTGTTCCCTCTCCCCTGGCTTCTAGGCACAGCGGAGCCGCGGTAGATGATGCCCGATGCCAGCGACTCCCCCGGGGAGCATGCCAGGTAGGAGTGCATGCTAGCGGGGAAGGGGAGCAGGTCTGACTCCCCGCTGAAGGCGTAGGCCAAAGCCTGGGGCTGGAGGAGCTGCGGGGGGCGGTCCTGATGGCCCACCTTCCCCGGGTATGACAGGGAGGGTGCAAGCTCCCCTTGCAGGAGCAGCTGCTGCTGCTGCTGCTGCTGCTGCTGCTGTTGTTGTTGCTGTTGTTGCTGTTGTTGCTGTTGTTGTTGCTGTTGTTGTTGCTGCTGCTGCTGCTGCCGGTGCCGCTCCACCTCGGCAAACAGGGAGTCCCGCTGACGCTTGGACATCCGGCCAAACTTGACCGCTGAGGACAGACGCCATCGAATTCAACATCATCACCGTCACGATGCGAGTCTCTTTATATTGGTAATGTATACTGTGATAATATTAGACAGAGCCTGCCACGGACAGTACATGCACTTTATAGTTATGTTTCTATGGTCTTCTTGTCAACTTATGTTGCACCGTGGTCGGTGAAAAACGACATCTTGTTCCGATGTACGCAAGGAATTATATATGTGCGACAATAAAGTTGATCTAATCTAAAAGCGTACATCGGTGCGTCCTGTAGGCGCTGCGCATGTCTGTAAAGGTCTGTCAAAGCCATCGGCTGTGTTCTCACCATCGCGGCTCATCCCCTGCGCCAGGCATTTCTGCAGGCGGCAGTGTTGGCAGCGGTTACGACTGGTCCGGTCGATCTGGCAGTTGCTCTGTCTGGAGCACGAATAAGACACAGTGGGCTGCTGGCTCCGCCGGAAAAAACCCTGAAATGCAGGTGAGGAATGGGTGTTTGTACAGTGTGTGTGTGCGCACGCGCGTCCGTGTGTGTGTGTGTGTGTGTATGTGCATGCTTACCTTGCAGCCCTCACATGTGATGACTCCATAATGCACTCCAGAAGACTTGTCACCACAGATCTTACAAGGGATCACTTCAATCTGAGCTGAAGAAACACAGCGACGCAAACCCACAAATTAATGCTTCATTCACACACATAAGCAAGACTGCCATATTAACTAAATATTACAAGAGCAATGTGAGGGTTTACTTTTAAGCAATATAATAGAACACTGGCAATATCTCTAGAACAATATCGTCAGAGACATTGACTCATGCAAATGAGTTTCAACTGTGAGAAAATACTATTCTGCTTAGTAATATTTGCTGTAATTCCCCTTAAGCTTTGAACAAAAGACCTTAACCTTACAACAATGAGCCAAAAGGTATTTTCCTTTCATATATGTCTTGCCTTAATAATAAAGATCAAAGACTGAATACAGAAAGGATTGTGACTACCAAGGATGTGGAATATTTGCAAATGGAGAGAGGACGACAATGTGAAGGTGTCAACCTCAGCCTCTTTCAAGTGGTTAACTGGCTTCTCTTTCATTATGACTGCTCCCTTTTTCATGTTTTGTCTTTATTTTCACATTCCTCTCTCTATCTCTCTCATAAACGACAGAGATGCCAGTAATACTCTCTTTTATTCTTCACTGCCAGTAATGGCCATCCCCCTCTTTGCCAACCCCCAAAGACTGTGTTCTCTTTATTCAGCTTATGTCCTTCTGCTTGGCGCTCCAAGTGGTTTGACCCTCGTCAGTGGCGTTTTCTCCCAGAGCCCAAGGGATGCCAAGCTTCCCTGTTTTTTCAGTCTGTAGTTGCATTTTTATCATAACAATTTGTTTACATTTTGGTATTTATTTGCTGTTTCTTCAGAGGAACAGCACATTAGTGTGGTCTCTCTTCTTAGTTTCTCATAGCCTACAATGAGTGAGACAGTACTAGGGTTCACCATTTGGTTCTGAGAGTATTTTTATTAGAATGAATTTCACAGCTTACATAAATGTACAAACATTCTTATGCACTGCAGAAGCAACAATATAATGCACACCTCAAAACACATTTGGAACATGGAGCGGGTGATTATTATTGTTGATATTTATTGGATAAGACTCTCTCAAATGTGTATTCTTGTATAGTAATGTATTGCATGCTATTGTTTATCATTATTTTATTATATAGGGACTCTTGGAGACTCGTGGACCATAACATTGGGCACATTGTAATGGATGGCTGGATCATGTGCACTATTTTAAGCAAAGCATATCAACTTCAAAACTGCTGTAAAACCGACAAAAATCTCAGACTACCGTCTAAATAGTTTCATTCTGAAGTAGACACATGAGGAAATAGATATACGATGGCGTAAAGAAGATGATTGGCATGCAATTAATCATTTCCTGAATGACAGTGAACCAAGCTTGTTTGGGCTGCTAATGCATCTCCCACACATTTTATCAGAAAGAAGATGTGGTCCTTTCACGGGAATGCCTGGTCTCAGAAATGAGAGAAATACTATAGGAAATCATTCTATAAAGGGATGTTTTAATGCTTAGGTTGAGGAATGAGCACTGGTTCTGTTTGAAATGTTTGTTTAATAATAATGTGTTTTCAGGCCTACAGCACTAGTTGAATTCACAAGCGGCCTTTAGTTGAATTCACAACCTTAAAATCTTAGGATGGACACAAGCACGTGTTCCGATTGTTAGTCAACATAAAACTCTACTGTACATTTGCTGCTATTTTGGCCAGGTCTCTCTTGAAAAATAGTCATGTTTATTTACTCAATGTGATCACCTGGTACAAAAAAAAAATCACACTCAAATGGTATAGCGATACAGATAAGGTTTATCAAACAGTCTTTTAGACATCTTTTTTTGACAAACCCTTCTCTAAACTAGCACTATTGATCCCCTTCACTAAGCCACCATGCTTGCACACACCCACACAGTGTGTGCGATTATGTTTTCTATTTTCTATATTCCTGCATAATGCATAACTGTGTCAAAGTTTTCACTGTGTTTGTGTGTCAGTGTGTGCCCTCTTTTTCGGCGTCACAGTGATCATGTGTAGGCTCCAAAGGAGGGCAGTCGGTTTGTGGTAAATTACTTGAAAGTCATTTAAAATACAAACAATATTAATTATATATAAAAAGTATCATTATTCCCTGCCGATGCAATTGAGGTTGGATTAGGGTAAGGTAATATTAAAGCGATAGATTGATAATGCCAGAAGTGATAGACATACTGTCTGTTTCAGGATTGTGAGGATGATATAGGTAATTGAGCTTTGACTGTAGAATGTTTAGGCGCAACATGGGTTTATCTTCACTGTTAATAAGTTGCTGAGAGACTATTGCTGTCAACAGCGGGAAAACAGGCAGAGAGAAAATCATCGGTGGTCTCTGTTTTTTGCTGTTTCAGTTCTGTTTCTCAACCACAAACAACAGGAAACCCACTCTGACCCACAACCTTTCGCTAATCACACACACGCCATGAAATCATATACTACCTGCTGCCAATTCAACAAAATACCTTGCCTTCAATCATACCACCCACAACTGAATTGCATGCATGGTCTAAAATGATGTAGCGATATCATTCATAACAAATGAAGACTTTTCAACCCCAATCTCAATCCCATAATCACTTTTATGAAGCGCATACAAACACACTTTGTGTGTTTAATTATGGAAAATACCAATTTTCCCAGATACAATATAAGAACATTGAAGTCCTCTGAAGGTTTAGTGACAACAGCAGCTGTGGGTATGTATGGAAACACTAGGTATCATACAAGTCTCTAATCTTTCTGCCCACACTGTTCTCTAGTGAGATTTGTAGTTTTCTGGCTGATGTGGAAATATGTTTAAGTGTGTTAATTTGTCTTCATCTATACTTATATCCTAACTTTATTCAGCCATTGATGGACGAAAAGTGTACAGAAAATGTTTAGACTTACAGTGAGACAGAGAGATTAATTGCACTGTCAAATCAAATTCTGAATAAGATTCCAAACACATATAAGTCTACAGGTGCTGAAAAATCTTTGAATTGCTAGATTAATACACAAATATGATAGAATGATATCCTATTGTAAAATTATAGTTGTGTGGTTAGTTGTATTGTCTGAAGGGACCGATACGGAATGAACAGGGCAATTTACTGGACAATTAAAACATTTAATGCACCAATTGAATCGTAATAGTAATCAATGATAAAACATATATTTGGCCTAATGCGTTTCATAAATAGATTTAATATGAAAGAAACAAATAAAAAAGGTATTATACCTGTGGCATGAGGAGTGTGTGGGGGGGGTAAATAATGAAGATATCAATATTAAAGTGATAATGAAACCCAGTCTACAATACCCATTGCAATAGACTATCACTTAATCACTACCGACCATCTATGCTTTTTGTTCCATTTCCACTCTTAGAGTGCATTAAAAAAATAGTCTGGGTGTATGAGTATCTGTGTGTGTGTGCGTTTGCATGTGCGTGTGTGTGTGTGTGTGTGTGTGGGAAGGAGGGGGTGCAATCTTGGTGTTGTCTTAAAACACTCTGTCAGCAGTCTGTACTTTGCACTGTAAACGAACATATAAACCTCAACTTTCCTCTGACGGAAGTTTGCCTAAAGCACACACACAAAATAATGCAAACACATGCACAAACACACACAAAGAGGCCGCTGTATGTGCAAACACAGACACACAAATACACACATTTCTCTACATAGTACACGTGTGCCAAATCCACACACACAGATTGCTGACCAATGTTTTCTCTTTCTTTCTATAACTGACATGTGGGACTAAATACAAACTGTAATCATATTATTTGCAAAAGAATAGGTGCAATTTAAAATAATAAACAATTATTAGGACTATTACTAGGGCTTGTCCGCAAAACAAATGGAAAAGTATACATTTCTAGTATACATGGATGGACAAGAGTCAGCCAGTCCGTGGCAGAATGTACCCAGGGGTAGAAGTAGTACTCATAGTCTTTATTCATTTTTCAATTTGGCTACAACTTACACAACTACAGCATGGCAAACAGGACAAAATGTATAGCAATGTACAGTATGTCCAGCAGAAGAGTCTTTGTTATAAGTGATCGTCCGTTTATAATGTGTAATCAGAGCCCAGTACAGTTACATGATGAGCATTTAGCAGCATGTAATTCCACTGGCTTGATGTAAAAAAAAATGGCATATATGATATTTTGTAAATGAACTATTAAAAATGTGTTGAATTTGAATTTAATTGAATTTCCTCTAAAAAAAAAAACACTCCACTGAGGTTATAGTCATTATCTATGTATGTGATATAATGGTTTGGCCCACATTAATTTCATTAGTGATTATGAACTGCAGCTGTTTTATGCCAGTGCCCATATATCATAAATGTGTCTGCTAATGTACTTTCTAATATGCTTTAAGTTCATTTTCTCACAAAAAATGTGTTAATGGTTTACATTTTTATTTCAATATTTATTATATTCACTATGTCTATCATCACTTTTTTTTATTATCCTTGCACTTTTGTATAGCACTTGCATTAGAGGAGACAGTGTGTACAAATGAAGTGCACATTATTTAAACATAATGGCAGATATTAAATCATGAATAAA
The DNA here is from genome assembly GCA_025399935.1 of Amblyopsis rosae. Classification (NCBI taxonomy): domain Eukaryota; kingdom Metazoa; phylum Chordata; class Actinopteri; order Percopsiformes; family Amblyopsidae; genus Amblyopsis; species Amblyopsis rosae. The sequence continues at coordinate 10,462 of JAODTR010023779.1, forward strand.
TTATACCGAACAATATCAAACCTTCATTTACCATTTATACCTTCAAAGTCTAAACATTGGACCGTTACAAATACACTACACAAACAAAATTATTATTAAATAAAAATATGTTGATTTGCTGCAAGGAATAACACATTTCAAGTGCACAGGATAATACTGTCAATTTAATGCGATATATTAAATTGCATTAGGTGGATGTTCATTATTATTATAGTAACATCAAAGGATCTATTATTTAATAAAGATAGGAACAGTTGAGTAACTGTAAAACTTCTAACCACACAGTTAAATACAGTTTTTTACTATTTTACTGTAGAGTATATCAGAATGAGTTCGGGGGCAGAGGTATTGAAACTGACAAAAGTTCTAAATCAAAAAGCTCTTTCATATACCATTTCTGTGGGCATATGCTTTGATGTGAGGACACTTTGGGAGTTCAACATTTATGATTACATGGGAAGCAGGAAACCCTTTTGGTGAGAAAATGCATGCTGAGCTAGAGAAGGATCCCCCGAATACAGCACTCCTCAAACGGGGGTCAGGACCCACCCATCAGAGGGCTCAAAAGATGCTTATAGGGGAATTGTAAAATTATCTGAACATTTTATGAAATACACTTTTTGTTTTTAAGTGTCACAAACATAGTGTAAACATTTGCTGAGACAGGCCTATAGCCACAGTATAGCCACACAGCCGATGGTGGCTGAATCCATTTTTTCACAGCAACATTCTACATGTGTTAATTTACTCTGTAGGCTAATATTCACACATTGCACACACAGCTGCAGAGGGAAATATGCAGGTTTGCACCAATTAGAGAGATATGTAGCAGGTGCATTTGTGTTCTCTAAATGTATTTGCGTGTGCGTGTGTGTGTGCGTGTCCGTGTGCGTGTGTGTGTGTGTGCGCACGCCTGCGTGCATGTGTGTGTGTGTGTGCGTGTGTAATAGAAAACTAGTGTGCAGACAATAACTGTGCTCGATATGCCCTATTAACTACATCTGATCATCATGTACATTAACCATGTCTTCTCTATTGCAAACTGCCAGTTCAATCTGACAGGTACAGTGGATACAGCCTGCTTTCTACTGCTGGTTTTAAATTAATCAATGAATTAGGTTAGCATCAATAGCACACATTCACCAAAGGGAAAGAGTAACCCCCAGATCAACTACATTGATTGCTAATAAAATGTTATACTGATTGGCTAACAGACATTAGCAAAATAACAAAAGAATTAAACCTGCTTGCTGCTTTTATTATTTTCTTTAGTCCAATTTTGACACAAACTGAACATGACAGTGAACATAAGATATGACAGTATTCGATGTCTGATTCAGATCAGAAAACCATCAAAGGCGATCAAAATTGAGTCATTTTGCATTCACGATACAGTCAACTGTAACATGCAAGTTATGATTGCCCAAAATTTTGATTTAGTTCAGAAACATTTAACAAAAACATGCAGTATATGCATATACATACTGTTCTTTTTTTATTTGGGAAGAGGATGAGGAGAGGACATTGAATATCAACCATAATACTGTACAATATTAAAATATATAAACTTTCACTTTATAGGGCCGGGCGCCGGCTTCACAGACATAGTTTAAGACTAGTCCTAGACTAAGAACTATTGTTCAACTGAGAGCTTATTGTACTTTTATGAATGTGAATAAAGCTTTAATAAGTGTTAAAACAAAGGCACGTCGCCTATGTCGCGTTTATGTTTCAACACCACTGCTGCGTATCACTAGGCTACTTCTACGGATGCGTCTGATCTTAAAATATACAAACTTAAAAAGAGTGTAAAGAGAAAGAAAAGCAAGGATATAAAATAGCTCACTTGCATGTCATGCCCTCACACACAAAAACACAAACACACACCATCATAGCACGCATACATACAAACATACGACACACATCATCCCTACCTCGCATCATCCTTACTCCTCCACTTCTCTCAGAAGTTGTGTCCCACTTTCACAATCTCACTTATCCCCTCACTTTGTCAAAGACGGATGCTGCTGTCCCTCTCTGTCAATCTGTCTTTTCTGTCAATCTGTCTTTCAGCCTGTCCCTACAGCTAAGGTGACAGATGAATTCACCGCAGCATCTATGCACCTATACGTTTTAGTACGTCACCTCACTTGTAAGTGTCTGTGTGTGTGTGTAGTAGTGGAGACAGGCAGGCAGGCTGACACAAAGGGGGGGGCCGTCCCCTAATCTAGCTTTCTCTCTCACGGTACTTTTTCGTTAATACCTTTGTTGTTCTCACTAACCCACCCACAGCGCACCCACATCCATATAAAAATCATTACAATTTCAAACATTTCACACATATTTAACTCTCCTTCAAAGCAAATGTTGAAACCAGAACAGTAACAGCAAATTCCCAATACATAAAAAATAAAAGACCAACTGAAGACATAAATACATTTCCTTCAAATGAATGGTAAAGTATGTAATAAAATATATTAATAAAAAATATGAATATATAAAAATAATAATATATATTGTATGTATATATATATATATACACACACACACAGTATATAGTTATTATGTCATTAATATTCACCTTTTCTAGTATTAACCTTTATACACCCAACATGGATATTTTTGGGTTTCATTATCGTACTTGATCGGTTGTGATCATACAGAATACAGTAGCAGTAGTAGTATAGTATAGTGATTGAAGAATCATCAGCCATCTGTTCTCTCATCCTTCTCTCTCATCCCTCTTTTTGTTATCATTCTGTCATCTCTCTATCTCAGCACCTGTGTGATGCAGAGAACCCTTCCCTTCATGACTTCCTCAAGTTAACTTCCAAACCCACATCCACACACACGTTGTTTAGGCGCCAACTGACTGAATTTAAAAATCAAATAAAAAAAATATGATTTTGTATCGTATCAAATTCAGTTATTAGATGACATATATGCACATATAAACAGTATATTAGATATATTAGAAATATGCACGTTAAAATGTCATACAGTTGTACAGTAATAGTGTCAGCAGGTGTGATTTTTTTGTGGCAGAAAGTGCTAAACCAAATGTAGCTAAAAAAGAGCAAAGATGCTATCGCTGTTATCTGCATTCAGATGTGAAAGTGCCAATATGTGGTGCTGGTACAATAGCTGCATTGCCCTGCCTTACGGCGGCAGTGGTACACAGGTGTAGCGCACACTGAGACCCCACCCAATAGACCTTAGAGAGTGATATAGAGGGGGTGAGAGAGTGTGTGTGTGTGCGTGTGTGTGTCTATGTGTGTGTGTGCGTGTGTGTGTGTGTGTGAGAGAGAGACCCTGCACAGGTGCAATGCGTGTTTTGCCAGTAGCTAACCACACTGTGCGCTTAACACCATCGTAGCTATACCACACAAAAAGCACTGACACGTGCGCGCACACTAACATATGGGCACGTAATACACACTGCTATAATTTATGGACATGCTCGTACCAGTCTCCTTAGGACAACGTACCTCCCAACAACAGAATGCTTACAGCCATAGTGGACACTACAAGCACTAATGGTGGATAGCAGTGTGAAAGTTCATGACTGGCGTGCAACACAGAAACACCTGTGAACCTCTTTCTGAAGCCTGGAAAGATTGTTTGATTACTTTTAATTGCAACTGGGTGGCATTTAGTTTATATGACATTGGAGCGTTGCTTGAAATCAAAGACCTGCTACAAGAGAGAGAACACAGTTTTAATATTTAGATTGGCCATAAGCATGAATTGTTGGTTGGTGGGATGTATTATTTTAAAAATACAGGCAGGCAGGCATGCAGGCAGGCATGCAGGCAGGCAGGCATGCAGGCAGGCATGCAGGCAGGCAGGCATGCAGGCATGCAGGCAGGCATGCAGGCACACACACACAAACAAGTTACAGGTAAGTAAGTGGGTGTCTAGCACTTTGCCTGTCTCTCTGTCTGACCACAACTGTGAAATGGTCTGAAACACAAAATGTGTGGATGTGTTTTTTACAGGGTCGTTTCTGGGCTAGAGAGTGTTTATTTTTAGACGTTTGTGCATATGTGAGGTTTGCTGGCAGGGTAGATAAGTATCAATGGAGGAGATAGAGCTAGCTGGTCTTTGTCTAGGGCTTAGAAGACCTGTGGTTTTCACGTTTTTCCTCCTCATCAAATCAATTCTGCTTCATAAGCAGAAAGAATGGAAGAAAATGCATGTACGTGCATGCGCCCTCGCTCTCTCTCTTTCTCACAGACGGTCACACATTCATTATTTAAATAATAAGTGATAGATAAAGATGCCTTCATTAAATTGTCATTAGAGTTAACCACATAACATTTGCTAAAGATTAGGGAGGTCCCGATCGGTATCAGGGCCGATCAAGAGTATTTTTAACTGATTTCTATCAGATTTATTGAGCATTAAGATAAGTCATATTTTTAGCTTTTTACGTCAGCTGTCACAATCACATAGGTATCATAAACGGAGTACACATTTTGTGGCAGCACATGGCTAAAATGTCTGCATTGTGGAAATATTTTACATTTTGACTGTGAATGTCAACTTACAGTCTGTGATAATTCAGCTATTACGCCACCAGTGAAATTCACTAGTTTGACTACAACAATGATGCAATTACATAGACATACTTCAGTTTGTTTACTTAGTATGTTTGTGATAACAGCCACAAAAATACTTTGTTACATATTTTGTAAAAACTGTTATTGGAAAAATGTAATAACTTGTTTTAATGCATTACAGAGCTGTTCATTTGTCCCACACACACATTTGATTGATTTAAATAACTAATGTACTTGAAGTGTGCACTGTGCAACTGTAGCATTTAGGAAAATACAAATACGACCGGGACTTTGTATCTGCAGATATTCAATATTAGCTGACATGGATTGGGGATAATACATCTTGATTGGAACATCCCTACAAATGCCAATCACACAGGCATATTCCATTTATAGTTTGTGATATTGCTTTTTACGGTTTTATTGGCTTAAAGAATGATCAAATACATTTTTTAAATAAAACGCTTCTCCTACAAATTGCAGGGTCAAACTACTCTACAGTAGCTGGGTACATGTCATGTAGGGCAGGGCGATATATCGGTATATCGGAATTTTTTCAAAAGAGATATAAAATTAGACAATATCGTTTATATCAATATAGTTATATTATGCATTTATTCATGACTTTTTTGATTTGTTCGTCTCTCCCTCCATGCCTGCACTTAGTGCGTTCAGAGTGTCAAAGGGGCGGAGACACCAGAGAAAGCTCACGTCAATTAATGTCGCAAAAAATTTAAAATGTCATATTTCAGTCCGGTTTCCTGTTTTTTTCTCTATGCCTGAAGATTTAGCCTACTTTATAGAAAAAAACGATATGTATTGTGTATCGGTATTCAACCTAAATATATCGGGATATTATTTTTGGTTCATATCGCACAGCCCTAATGTCACGCATACTTTTCTGATTCTTCTATTTGCTCAGTTATTCCCATCCTCTTAACATCAATGTGTTAATGTTAGCTGTGTGGTAATGTTTATGTTTTGTATTGTATATTTCTATTTGTATGTGTTTTACATAACAAGAAGATCGAACGTTTAATTTACTACACAGGCTACTGTGGCTTAGCTTTATCAAGAAATTTACCAAATGTATTTAGCACCATAACAGAGAATTATAACATTGACATATAGCACATTGGCTCAAAATGCAGAATGCCAAGGCATAATCAGCTCTTCTCTTTCTACACTGTACACCCATCACAACCTTGACAATGATGTCGGTTGGTGGTTTACATAACAGCAAAAAAGATCAGAAGGCCTAAAAGATGTGTATTTATTTAATTGTATGTCACATTTTGAAGAAGACATATGATCAAGACAGCATGCAAACATTATTAAAACACCATTCAAAATGTTTTATTCAGTAATTATCAGGATAATATTAAGAACAATCTTGAATAGGTCTATGTTACATGTACAGTAGGCCTACCTATCTGAAACTTAAATTGCAACATCTGTATGTTATCTGGCATATCTTTCTTGTGTATGTACTGTACTGTACTGTATGCCGCATCAGTAAGAACATCTCTGCCAACATTTTGAAGTGTGATGAAAGTCTTTGTTGGATGGTGCATATTCCCTCTAACTTTCTTTACAGTATTACTTTCCCTCTTTCTGTCCCCGTATGCCTTTCAGATGAGTCTTGAACAACTTCACAAAGCTGTTTGTTTAACACGTATACCCCACTGTAACACCCACCTTTATTGCTGGGTCAAATTGTTGGCATAGCATGTGAGAAAGCAAGGTAAAGACTTAAACTGAATAAATAAGAGATTGGGCACATTCTCTACTACAGTATGTCTGATAAAAGTTTAACCCCCCTCAACCCCTCTGTTTCATGATCAAGGACAGCACACTATAGCTCTATCTTTAACTGATTACTATGGTTTCTGATCAATATAGGTTGGTTTGAGTGAGAATCTTGTAACAGAACAGCCAAAAAGAGAAGCAAATCAAAGCGTAACCCCGCCCGGGTTTAGACTCTTTCTAATGCACTCACAGCCAGGCATGACAATTGTTCCCATGGTTTAACAGCTATAGGGTAAAATAGATGGTTTAATTGGGTAAAGAAGTGAAAGGAATGAAAGAAATTCAATAACATAGACATGGGCGGGATATAGCAAGGCGGACAGTAGTGGCAATCCCAAAGAGTTGAAGAACAAAGCCTATAACCCAACCAGCAGAGAATGAATCAGCAGGTACAGAGTGAGAACGCCAGGGCAGGACTAACTTGAGCTAAAGGTGAGCAGCAGCAGGGCTAGATAACGAGAGTTCAGAGAACACAAAAGATATGGTGGGTCACTGGAGCGATAAGACTGAGAACGGGGCTCTATGAGAATCTGAAAGAGGGTGGGAAGGCATATTGGTGACCGGCAGTCTGTGGGACAGGAAAAATAATAACAGCCTATAACTGTTATTATTACACATTAAGGATACAATAAATAAGCAAGGCGCCTCGAATTGATGAGAATCTGAGGAGAGTAGGTTAAACCAAGCGATTTTCAAACGTTCATTTTAAATATGTGATGATATTAACAACTTTACCACATTATAGTCCATACATGTGCTGTTTAGACCTAAAGGACAACATCGGGTTATTTTGACGTTAATTGGCGGTTGGTCTTCTTACCTGCTTTACTGGCTATGTCTGCGGGTGCTACTTCGGGCTCCTCATATTCCATAACTCGTGTCAACACAACCTGTGGCCTACACGCTTGCACTCACGGTCTCGCACCTCTCATCCACACACACACACACGCACACAAACCGCGAAAGGGTGGTTGCTTAGTCAGAAGTTTTCATTTCTCCCAAACGGTTACATATGATATATCGCAGTATATTTCAGAACCTTTTGCTAGATACTAGGCCTACTCATACTACTGTACCTGCTGTCTAGCGCTCATGTCGGCTCAATGGTTTGACGGCATGGACTGTCATCTCCTTAGAACAGATTCCAAAACTCAGACAACATCTTGTTCACTGTCAGTCGCCTTTATTAAACAAATTACAATATACTGTAGCCCCTGTCCTGGGTTAAGTTGATCAAACGAATGTCCCTGAGAGGCAGGCAGCTGAGAGGGGCCTGCAGCGACCGTTCGCACGCCGTGCGCTTGCGCCAGGAGAGCAGGCTCTCACGTTTCACCCTGCGCTCTTTGCGCCCATAACGTCCTACATTGACTTCACTTTGCGGTTATGTCACCGGCTCTTACGTAACAGCTATCGGATTGGGTTCGCTTTGTAGTGTCAGTTGAGAAATAAAACCAAGTGTTGCTGACACAAACATAAGATACAATATAATGTATGCATTAATCTAGAATCAAAGTGATGTAAACATGTGCTTATTAAACTACTATAAAAAGTATTAATCTTTATATGGAAGCAATAGCTACACGTTTGCCATTGATTAGGCCCTATTTACACATATGGCAATATATGCCAATGGAATTATAGGGCACTGGCATCACAGACCTTCACCAGCTTCACCTACAATAAAACATGTTAATAGATTCGATAGGGTTAATTTATTGCATGACTGCCCCCACTTCAACCCCACACAAAATCTAGAGACTAACGGAGGACATAAATGCAAGTAAGCCTAGTTAATTTCAGCGACTCTCCATGCAAACAAAGTAATACTCTCCACATGAGAGCATATAGAGAACTGCAAACGGAGTGTTAATTCGAGGCCCAATTTTATTTTCCATGAATGAATCAACTAATTCCATAAGTACGGTAGTAGGATAATATAGTAGTAGTATTAACTTTTTCCATTAGCAGCAGCAGGTCTACAGGAAACGTAAAGCTTTGTGCAAATTACAAAATGTAACAATAGGTAAATTGCTAAATAAAACTACAAAGGCTAAAGATTGTAACTTTTTTGTTAAAAATAAAATCAAGATATTTCTTGTGCTGTAGCTAGCTTGATAACCACATGTAGCTAAACCATCAGAACCAGAAAACAATTGTAAACAGTAAAATTGATATAATGAATGATGTTAGCATGCAGTCTCCCTGCTTTTCAAATGGAGAATCTGTCCTCTGCCATCAGGTAGAGGTCATTGGACACAACAATTACAAATGGGAAAATGACCCCTCATACCTTAACAGCCACCTCAATACCTATTTGCATCTGCCATCATATCATTTGATAAAGTATAAAACAAAATTACATGGAAAAAAACAAACATTATATACATACACACACACACACACACACACACACACACATAATTTTATATATAAAAATACAATTAGGATATGTAAATAAATAAAAACCATAGGATCATGAATCTAAAAGCAAAGACTATGGTATTATTATTCGTTATAACAACAATAAATGCATTTTTGTAATTTGTACAAAACTTAAAAGTTTATTAAGAGCAACCAATTATTCAGATATGTTATGAGCATAATTAAAATGTTAAAATAATGAATACTGTTAAAAATATAATAAATAGTTAGTTGTTAATTTCTTTGTGTAAGGCTCTGGTGTCACCACGGTATCGTGTTAGCCTCCCAGTAGATGGCTTACAGTGATCGACACAAAAAGCCCTGCATGACAAGCATAAGAGAAATTAGACAGAAGGCAGAGGTGAGAGAAAGCAGGAATGTAAATGATAACACTGCGATTATTGTGTGTGTGTGTGTGCGCATTACTGTACCTGTTCCCTCTGTGTGTATTTTGGAGCCATCTGTACTTGTTAATTTACATGAAACCCAGGTTTTTCTACCTTCCTTCTTCTCCAAGGAACACTCCAACAGCACTGTGCTGCCCAGAGGGATGGGGCTGTAGCACAACACACATTCATCTTATCCATGAATGACAATTAATACCATTGCATCTGCACCTAATATTAGCATGTCACATGTGTATGGTATGAAATAATTGATAAAATTTGTATTAATTACTCTGTTAAATTAGTTCAATAAATTATTCAAACTGAAATGTACTATAAGATCGTATCGTGGTCCAGTTTATTTCTAATTAATATTATTCTAATATTTATTTTATCAGCAGCCATTGCATCTTAGTAGTCAATAATTTGTCATAAATTACAGATGTTTTCGTTGTTGTGTATTTTAAGCAAAAAACATGGGCTCTTTTGGCTGATTAGTCATTTTTATAAAGTTTATAATAACACAAGTTAATGTAATATATTATAATGTAATATTAGAATGTATTCTGTCAAACAGTCAATAAAGACTCTGCTTACAGACCCAAAAAAAACATATTGGTTAATATAATTGATTTGTTGACCTTCGGTAATTAATGTTGAGATTGGCAGTCATAACAGGCCCTGAAAGGTAGGTAGCGTGGGTCCCTGTGACAGTGTCAAACATGGTGGCTATCGCCCCCCCGTGGACATGTCTGGAACAAAAGACACTTACATTGGTATGGTCACTTCAGTAGGTTACATCAACACTGAGCCTAACCTTGAACACCGCAATGCAAATCAAGTGCTATTTTTTCCATGCATGCTTTTAGTTGCTCAGCTAGACAGACCCTAACCTTAATATAACTTATGTAAACTTACGAATTAATCTTACTTCAAATATGTATTACTATATACACTATATAACTTTTTAAATAACACAGAAAATACTGTGTCAGGATTCTAAAACATTGGACAAATATGATATCAATAGTTACTGTGAACTGAAATATTTACGAGACATGCATGGACAAAAAATGCATATGGGGCATAAATGCACACAAAACTCACCCTGGTGGCCCCTCCAGTAAGTGCCCAGCCTGGAATACACACACACACCTATGTTCCTCTTTGTTGACAAACATTACATATTCAAATGCTGCTCCTGGCACTTTAATGTTTCGAGTAAAGAGGCGGGATTTAGACTGGATTACTTTACTCAAATACACTCCACCTTAGGAAGAGAGAATATACAAGTCAGGAGGCAAAATGTTCTACATCCTAAATAAACACATATGGTAGGGGCATATTAAGGTGGAAACAGGAGTACAGTATTATGCCTAATGTAGTCTACATGTCACATTTGGTTGCCAAATGCAGATCACCTGTACAGTACCGTACCTGTAGCATACTTGAGGGTGCGATTGTAGCTTGGCAATCGTTTCCACTGACCCCTCTTTTTCTCCCCTCCCTCCAACTCTATCTCACAATGGCTGTTATATTGATCATACAGGCGCACCATTTCAGGACTCCATGAAGAGTTTGGAAGGCTGAAGTCCCGAGGTTGAGAGAATGGCCATGAAAATCCCTGTGAGACAAACAATTAAGCTACCATTAATTAATGTTTAGACAATGTTAATAATCAAACAATTGAAAATACAAAAAGACATTACAAATACAAAGTAGCATTGGTGTTTAGCTACTTATAGAAATCCTGTCTAACAAGTAGGATATTTTCGATGCATTTTACCTACCACCGTTGTCCGTATCAGATTGAATGATGCCAGGTTTAGAGGCTGGTTGAATGGAGACCATTTGGTAAAATGTACTGGACTGAGGCTCACGATAAAGCTATTAGATAATCGATATACACACATTGCCATGTTTAAGCTACTACTCATCATTGTAATAATACCAGAACCAGTGTGTTTTCAGCGTTACCACCGAGAAATAGCATATGTTGACAATGTTACTCCCTCACCACAGAAGTACGGTAACGTATAAACGACTAGGAAATAAAACAAACTACTAGTAGTATATAGATGACCCATACACTTTGCAGGTTTTTCTGTATCACGCTATCACTAACTTTAATAGTAGGCTATGCGTTAACATTAGCCTGTCCTATTCACTATCTATCGCGAGGAATGACTTTGACAGGATGTCATCAACCGCTCTTGCAGCGCATTTACACCGGCACACAGGCCGCACGTCGCGCTCAAACGTGCTTCCCGAGGAACTCTACGTCATTCGGTCATGTGATTATTAATAGCCTACCACAAGGTTCGACACGGTTCAGTACACGTCGGTTCACTGGACTAAACGTTCAATTAATCTTTTCACTGAAAACCTCGAAAACGTTCTTTAACTTTTTTTTCTCCTTTTCTTTTTTATTAGAACAAGATACATATACATACAAAAATGGCAAAATAAATACTTCAAGTATCAAGATAAAAGGTGCATATAAAAAAATACAATAAAAAATAAAAACGTTCTTTAATTACTTTCATAGACGTTTGCTGCGTTGATCTGTGACCTGTAGGAATTGTAGACGCGCATTTACCTGGTTGTGTTACAATTATTTGAGTAGTCTGCACTTCATCGTCTCTATTTAACGCCAGTAAAATGTTTGATGCTTTTATTACATATTTCCGTCTTAAATGTATGCCGTCTTATTCTGATATAAAATGCATGGAATTCAAAATCGGAATATGTTGTCATTATGAACATAACCTTCAATTGGTACAGTGTGCGCTATGCAACGACAGAAGTGGTTCAAGATCCACGCTGGTTCTACCATTATCTTGCATGCAAATAGCCGTACTGCTGAAACACTACAATCAAAAGTAGTACCACAAACGATGGCTTTTGTTATTAGCCATGTGTGAACGTTGTTCGACCCACAGCCTATACGAACAGCCCAACTCCGTTTTGTAACCTGCTGTTCAGTCCGTTCGTGTTCATTGAACAGGTAGCAAACGTTCCACCATCCTGAACGCAGTGAGTTGTAATATGTGACGTAGGGATAAATGATAGAAGAGGCTGTGCGAAGGGAGAAAGTTCGTTTTTTTCCTTTTAAATATATTTTATTGAAAAACATAGACGTTACAGTCATAGCTTTACAATACAGCATATAGCCTATAGAAATAATTTCCGTAAGAGAAATACATACATTTTAAAAGCAAATATAGAAATAAAGTGTGGGGTTTATGTTTTGTTGAATGTATATGCTTCTCGATGATCAAAAAAGAGTTGTAAAAGACAAAAATCTTTGGGGGTGTTTTAAGAAATCTGCATTTATGTAGCCTATATAATATCTTCCCAATATTCCAAAATTAAATTATACAGAATACATTTTTTCTCTCTCTAAAAAGATGCCATGTTGCTATATTTAAAAGAATCCCCGGGAATATTTGTTCTCTCATGTATCCAGTGATAGATGTCAGTCCAAAGTTTGCAATCACAAAATAAGTGTACAATATGTCATCAGTTTCAAAGTATAGGAAGTGAGAGAGGTAAAGGTGCTTTTATTGTCACGCGGCAAAATTGATCCTCTGCATTTAACCCATTCCTCAAGGGAGCAGTGGGCAGCCACTGTGCAGCGCCAGAGGACCAACTCCAGATTGAAGCCGGTGTCACTGGCACTGACTGGAGAATGTGTGAACATGTATTTTTTGTGTGCAATATCCTAACATAAATGAAGACAAATTACTAAATACTTGTTTTATTACTTTAATTAATATACTTTTTATACATAATCTAGGCTACTACAAATACATGTTATTTTCATGCGCATTTAAATGCACAAACTCACCGCAACAACTGGCTTCACAAATTATTGGATGCATCAAAATAATAGAGATGAGGAAGATACAGAGGTTACATCTAGTGATGAAAGTGGATTATAGGGAATGGCACTAGAGGGCGCTCATGCGCAATTCTTGTTTGAGCAAAAGCAAATCACAATTATGGATTACGAAGTAATCAGTAGTCCGGTATGCTACTGATGTTACTTTACAATCAATAATAAAAAATAATTTCCGTTCAGTCCTGAGGGTTAAAATCGATCATGCACAATATCTTTTTTTATTTTATTTTAACATAGATGTGCCATATACAACTATGTGCCATATACAGCTAAACTATCTCACATCAGGAGATAGTTTAACATTTTTGTTTTGACAAATTAACAAATATTTTCTCTAAATTAAAATGAATGTACAGAAATTAAGAGACTGCTAAATATTTTGTTACAGAACTACATAAAGAGGTTATTCTGCATTTAATTAAGAAAAAAAAAAACACTGTATAAACAAATAGGAGTGAACGGCACCTGAAATTATGTGCTGGACTACAACAGCGTGATGCACCCAGTGCTGAACCAGACATTGTTTTACCATCTCAAGCGAATATATGAAATGTGTGACAGTATTGTAGAAAAGTACATTATGTATGTTGCTTTATAAGGTTCAAGTTGCAGTTCTCACAGATTGTTTACAAAAATGGTGGGATATTGTTTCTTCTGTAGAATTGTAATAGGTCTACCGTAGACTGTCTACGTTATTTTTTATAGCAGGCAGGGAATGCTGCACAAAGATTTACAGAATAATATGTTAGTTATTAACCATTAATCGCGTTTGGGTGCTACATGCCATGTGTACACATACAATATGTGTGCAATGGATGAATGTACTGTAGTAGTGTGTAATGTACCATAAGCAATACCAATAGCAGCAGTTCATTTGGCAGAATTTATAGCGCAAGCTATATCAGTGTGCATACAGGTAAACAATATTTTTTGTGTCAACATAATTTTAGAATTTCCTGAGAATGACCAAAAATAACCCTACATTGATTGTTTTGATGCGTCCTCCAAAAATCCTTCTGACCTACATTGTATACTGAATAGGTCAAATCAAACACTAATTTAACTTCATTGTGATGCATCAGTTTTTTCACACAGTTTCCTGTAACATAAAAGATAAATTTCAGTCATTACGTGTGCTAAATATTAACATAATAAATGTTTGCCTAAATTAAAGCAAAGTTTAATTTTATGTTATCTTACCATCCTTCTTCTTTGGTCTTGTCCACAAAGGCGCAAATTGCCTTATCTCTGTCCCGAATCTGCTGTTTTAACTTCTGAGTTTCTTCCTGTGCCTTCTTTTTTGCTTCTTCGTGATTATCTGTGGATAAGGTGAATTATAATAACAGAAACAAATATAGTAGAATGGATACATTTTAAAGCCCCAGACAATGTTGTTACAATTAATTACCATTGGGAGATGAGTTTGTCTTCCTTGTACTATGTGGTATAGCTACTAGTATCTGCACAATGTAAAATACAGTAGGTGTCACATTACAAAAAGAGAGCTTACACTGAGAGGGGATTGTTGAGAATATTTTGTGATTAGTCTAGTTTTCTTATCTTTTTGTTGTTAGGATTGGAGTAAAGGCGCGATGTCTGCCTCTGATATATAAGTAATCTCTACTTAATATCCCTAGGCAAAGAAAAAAAACACACCAAAAGTGAAATAAACCACAGACTTACTCTTGAGTTTAGCAAGGGCAGCAGTAAGCTCTTCCTTCTTTTTTTCTGCCTCCACCTATAAAGACATTACATGATTAATTATGCAAATTATTTGTCAGATAACCAACGTGATGCAGGCACACAAGAATATGATTGTTGAGCTTGGTGATTTTGAAATATAAATGTACACAACAGAGCCACATTTTTTTAAATATTAAATTTAGCATGTAATGGATACAAATTATGCAGCGAGAAAATCATGAAACAATTACACAGAAGCTAAATACTAAAAGTGTCTATCAAGTTGGGCCTACACTATATTGTAAATAATGTAGCCCAATAACCCCATAGGCCATTTGTGTTTTGACAGAAATTGTCTTTTGGAGTTTAGGCAGAGTGTGTCGCTATGGAAGGGTTATTGGACTATATGTCCTTAATGCTACTGTAGACTTTTTTATTTACAATGTACTAGGCATACCTTTTCTTTGTTACATGTCTGCAAATTCGTATCGAGTTCCTGTGTGGCTTTACTAAATTCGCCCTTCTTTTTCGTCAAGTCGTCCTTTTTCGAGTTGAGGCTAACAAGTTTGCTGTTCATGTCTTGCATTTTGTTCTTCATGTTGACAATGGCTTGCTCCTTCGTCTTGATCGCGGCAGAGTCTTCTGACATGCGGATTTTTAGACTTGTAAGGCTCATTTCTTGCTTCACAGCCTGATATATCAACACACCCATCACACTTACACCTAAAAACGCCAAAATGGCAAAAAACCTCATTTTGGCCGAGGCAGTAGGCTAAAATTATAAGATAAAAATTTAACCTAGCGAGTTATCTCCTCACTTCTCCTGTTTGATGGATTGTATATCTATGATAACTATTCAACATGTAACTGGATCTACCTGCTCGACCAGGTGTTCCGGTGTGCTGGACAACCCAGTTTCCGCGTTCGCTCTCTCTCTCTCTCTCTCTCTCTCTCTCTCTCTCTGCCCCCGACGACGCCCACAAAAATATGAAAATTATTTTTGCTAGATAGCCTATGCTAAATAACAGTGTAGGCGTATTCAGGTCGTTCTTGATTGTATGATATGCCTTTATTCTCCTTAAAATCATGTACATGCATTTAGAGGGAGATTATATGGTAGGCCTACTAATGTTGCATTTACATCGAATAATCATGTAAACACGATGTGCTTTGTTTGCACAGCCTATAGGCTAGTAAGCGGAGTGGGTGGGCCTATTGGGTCAAGATGACACGCAGGTGCTCCACCTGTCCTGCCAAGCCTAAGGTGTGTTTTCAAAAGAATCCATAATGTCACAAACTGTGTACACGCAACAGCCACAAAACAGGAAATGCCGATATAACGATACTATTTCCATGTCAAGGTCTAGGCTATACCTGACGTGTGCATTTAAAATCAGCAATCAAAGAAACTAAGAGTCCAGACTAGATTTAAAAGTAGGCTACCGGTAGTAACCTACAATTGCCGTTAATCAAGCTACGATAGCCTACGCGTACGGCAACATGAAGTTAAATGTTGCAGTGCTGTCTTTTATAGTAATGTTGTGTATATTCTTGTTTGGAATATTGCGTATACGAAACAAGGAGCAGCAAAAACATGTGAAGCTAAAACGATTCCACGATATAAAACTACGAGTGTCAAGTGATATGCTTGGGGAGTATCAAGAGGAAATGATCAAATTCACGACCCAACTGAAAGACACGGACGAGGAAATAAATGCATTTGAACCAGAAATTATCAAATTGGAGAACATTAAGAATCAGAAGAAAATGGATATGGACATTTGTACGGGAGCTAAGGTGAGGGGTAGGGTGAATGCAAAATACATATGCTGCGTTCATATGGAACACGGCAAACCAGAACGGGTAGACTACTAAAACGTTTTGGATGGCAAGGCAAAAAATCCCAATGAAATCGCAGTTGCTATGGTGATGTCGCATTGTTGACAAATCATTTACCAAAAAGATATTCAACATTTATGTAGTAGCAATGATGATATCCGGGTTGCCGTCTGCCGCGTTCCATTGTGAACGCAGCAGGCTACACACTCAAGTTTTTCTGTTTCTGCCTTCCACCAACAGAAAGAAGTTAATGACAAGCTGGCATCGCTGGAGTCGGAAATTAATCTTGTCAACAGTAAGTAGGCCTACTCTGTGCCTGAAGACACTTTGCTACATATCTCATAACATTCTGTTCCTCGCTGCTGTAGCTGCAGCTGTGTCTCAGAAGTCCACCTTGGCATCTCTGACACAGCAGATGTCACAGCGGAGTAAAGTGTGCGACTACATTCAAACGGATTCAGACAGTGCAAGGTACAGTACACCAGAGTTGATGTGCGCTTGCTAAAGCCATTCTGATTATTCTATTAATTTACATAACTTAACATGATTTGATATTATCTCTCAAAGGAAGCTGTGTGGCCTAGATGTGAGTAAAAAGGAACAAGCCAAGCCAGCGGCTCCCAAAGCGGAGGAGGCCAAGCCGGCGGCTCCCAAAGCGGAGGAGGCCAAGCCGGCGGCTCCCAAAGCGGAGGAGGCCAAGCCGGCGGCTCCCAAAGCGGAGGAGGCCAAGCCAGCTGGTGCTAACAGGAGATGACATGTTCCTTACTGTGTAGAGTTTGCGTGTGTGTGTGTGTGAGTGTGAATAACTTGTGCAAGATGGCAGTCTCACTAGTGTATTTACTTACGGGGAGTGCCATGTTGGCAGATTATTATTCTAAAGCTAAAGTTCAGAGGAACTATATTTCACCTCCACAAGAGATGGACACACCTGTGTTTTATAGACTATTTTTCCGCCTGTGAAGAACCCTATATGCCAGTAGACCAGAACATATTTTCTCTGTTCTTTCAGATCATGTTGGAGAATGTATTACCCAATTAATGTATCCTGCCAAGTTAGTGGTTAGTTATTAGTGGTGTGTGTGTGTGTGTGTGTGTGTGTGTGTGTGTGTGTGTGTGTGTGTGTGTGTGTGTGTGTGTGTGGGTGGGGTGGGGGGGGGGGGGGTTTGTTTTAAATATAATTTTTCATGGGATGGGCTTAATTATGATTAATTGACCATGTAATGATTTACTTTACTGAATTAGCAAATGTGTATATGCTGTATGATCAAATCGTACTACTAGTATGATACAAAATAAGAGTATACCGTGACAGAATGTTTAGGCGATATCGCCCATTATTATATGATAATACAATATTGGTCACGTTGCCCTTTCTTATTTTTTTGTTGCATTTTTGTGAGGTCTTACATTCACAGGAATGTATGCTATATTGAATAATCCTTGTTAACCTCATTTGTATCTCTTAGTTACCCACCCTCAGAGGGTGTGTGTGTGCGCCCATGAATAGACTCATCACTAGAATCCACCAATCAAAAAACTAAAGCCTGTCACTTGCTATCATTTTTCTGGTGTTGCTGCCGGGCTTTATTGTAGTGTGTGCTCTGTCTTTCTTCAACTGTGAATGTAATGTAAAGTAATAATTGTGAGAATTTGAGAATATTTAAAATTTTTAAATAAATTGTTAAATTACAGGTGCATGGAAATCCACCACAAATCATAATAGGCTTGTGTCATGTTTGATGATATTTCAATTTGAACTTACACTGATCTCCATTAGTACAATTAATGGACAATTTCTTTAGATATCACGATAAACAATTTATATAAACTGACTATGACAGTTGAACTTGTTATTTCAAAGGCCTGCTAGGAATAGCAAATCTCTAAGTGATATAAACTGACGTATAGTCCTTCATTATGCTTTTATTAGCATTGTTAATGTCTTATTCCAGAATGGAAATGAATTATCACCAACAAATGACTAATTGAAATGTCATGAAACAGTTAGAATCCATTGTCCATTTTCCCCTCCCCCTTTTATCTCCATCTTTTCCTGCTGTGCTGTTTCACTGTTGAACCCCCCACACCCCGGGCACACAATTAGGCCCGGACAATATGAGAGCCATTATTCTGCCCCAGTGAGCGCACAGGTCAGCGTGGTTGTAGTAGGAGAGGATAAGAGAGGGAGAGAGAGTGACAATCAACTCACTATTGGACTAAAAAAAGTACTATTGTTAAGTCATTATTTTGTATTAAAATAGAGCACAGTGGTCACGGTCTCCATGTTATGTCAAATGATGTTTGTAAATGAACATTGGGCACGAGCATAGTCTTAAATGGTGATTATGGAACATTGTGGAACTATGGGAGCTTTGTGTTCGTAGTAACATGTCAGAATCCCACAATACTCAAACAATGCATGAGGGAATAATCATTTTAAGGTCTCACTGATAATAATTCAATGTCACCATGACTATACAGCCAAACCTGGTGAGGTATAAACTGAATATACCATCTGATATGAAATGTAAATGTAGAGTTATACCATTGTTATAGGTCATACTCCTTTAGTGTGCACACATGCCAGGGATACATGTGCATAGGTGTGTTTTACCCTGACTATCACATTCCAATCACATTTGTTTAGAGGTTGGTTGTTTCCATATTACTAAATAATAATAGAAAAGCCAATGGAAAACATTCAACCTCACATACGACCACACACACAAATAGATATATGTTTACAAGTCCATGGCTTTGAAAAGTTTGAGAAATACATGCTTAGAATATATGGTAATAGGATTGTTGTGATGTATCTGGACACATGGTTATATTTGTCCTTGCTATAGGCAATAACAATTTGTGTGATAATATGAGTACAGCTGGTTGCACATCCCAACTATTGATCATTGAGCTAATGTTGAGAGGAAAGCCTTCAGGCTGCAGTGATCAATATGTCTCTAATTACGCTGGATGTCATGAGTAGGGGTGTGTGTGTGTGTGTGTGTGTGCTTGTGTTAATGAAATGTTATTGTAGTTGGTACCCCAAATGGACAGGGATGTATATAAATCCAGTCCCACTAAGGACTTTTGGGTACACTCATACACAAACCATGCAGAATCACACCATTTCATGCAAAGAAATGTAATGTTCAAACTTAACTCTATTTAAACATATATATATATATATATATATATATATATATATATATAAATTACTGTGTGTGTTCACTGAGTATGTATACTGTATCCTCAGAGAGAGAAGACCGGACAAATGGGGTAAGTACATGTTTGCATGTGGTTTTAAAATAGTTTATTCTTTCAGAGTTTTAATTAATTCATTAATGTATTTATTTAAGAGTTACATTATATCTTTATCGTGTCCGTTAATGTTAGGTAAACGTATTAATAGTTGCGATCAATTGGCAATGTTGAAAGGCCACTGCTCTGTTATCCCTTGTGTACCTACTGTATCTGTAATACTTTATCTTTAGCACCTGTGTACACTATGCCTGCCCAGTGCATGATGGGTATATCCTGCCTCTACAATAAGGAACAAATGCAAGACATGACCACTAAATGTCACATGCTGTTTTTGAAACAAATAGAGGATGGGCTTCTTTAAATAAATGCCCTGGTCTCATCCACATCCACCTTCTTCTCCTCACTTATAATTATGAGTAATTGTTAAGAACTATGTATTTGCACTGTCTAAGTCCTATTCCATCTCCCTATCCTGCTTTTTTTCTTTCTCCTTTTGACCCCATATTTGTTATTGAACAGCATTTGTTAAATAACATTAAACAGCACCTATTGTGTGCAATCTGTGACGCAGATCTAATCACATCTTTTGTTTTTTCAATCTCTCTCCTTCTCTCCCTCTACTTCCTTTTTGATCTTTCGTTTTTGTCTCTCCACTCCAAACTTACTGGTTGTCTAATTTGTTACTGCATAGGTCACATAAGTTTTCAATTGGTCGGGACTGAAGTCAAGTTTCCATGGACTGTGATTGGCTGGCGGCTGGGTGATATGTTTGATATTCGGTTGTTGTCCTGCGTATTCTTGTCAACTAAATATCAGACATATTCCTACAGAGTCTGGCACCTCATCCTCATTTCCACTTAGTAGTTCAGGTAGCAAATACAGTATTGCAAGACATTTTGCTGGCATTTTCTGAAGTATATGTTTTTGTTGTTATTGAATTTAACATCACAAGCGTTTATGTATTTCTCAGTATGTGCAAAACAACATCTTGTTTAGCAGGTTTCCAAATGTACGTTTATCACTTCCACATATTCTACATATTTTTTACAACTGCAGTGCTATAAAGAGTGAATAGACTGGTTTCCTGCCTGTCTGTGCCTGTAGGCATCCTTGTGTATTGTGTCCAGCCCGATTTACAATGTTCACATTATAGTATAAAGGTATCCTAGTGGCAAGGATGGGTTGGTGATTAGGGTGGTTGACCCCCAGTTCAGTCATGGCTAGCCTAAGTCTAAACATGTACTGTAGCAGTGTATGCCGCCTTGCTCTGTACTTGATACAAATGTACTCACTGTAAAATGTGCATTCATGCAAACTAAACCTTTTTTTTTCTTCTCAAAACTGTTTCAATTAAAAGTGTGAAAATTACCTAATAGTAAACCTTTTGTAAGCCCCATTCCAAGACAATGATAAAATCTGAAATGCAGTTGTTGTCTGTGTATGAATGTATGATTGAAGATATATGAGACTTTGGTAGTACTGCTTATACCAACAGCCAGAATATAATAACTATAGAATCTTGTCATAACCCATTTTCAAACATCTAAAACAAAACAATATGACAAAACCAACTTGTGCAAGACTAAGTATAAATAACATCTAATTTAGGCCCTATATGATGCTTCATTAAATGGTATGACTTAGTGAAGCATCTGCTTGTGCATGATATGTTTGATCTAATTATAATTAGGCAGTTGTTGGACAAAACACATCATTAAAGATATGCTAATGGAGGGGAATTATTTAATTTAATCTGCCACAGTATCACATTACACAGCCTCGAAGACGTCATGAATATGCATGGATAACACGCACACGCGCACGCACACACACACACACACTGTGCCAGGAAGCATTATTTGACACTATAGGCAGATCACCATTGTGTCACCATTGTGATCTGCCTATAGGGTCAAATAATGCTTCCTGAGACAAGTGTTATCTGAAACAGAGCACACTGTATGCTCTGGGGGGGGGGGGGGGGGGTTCCGTGCGGGGCACAAGCGGGAAGAGCTGGGGAACATAACAAAAGCATGCGTGTATGAACAGCCTGTGTGTGTCTCCCTGTATCTTTCTATGCACATACAACATTCACAACACATGTGGAAACAATTCTTGTGCACAAAAGATACGTGTAGAAGTGAGTGCAGAGATAAAGAGGACGCGGTGTGGTATAAATATGGGAGACTGCCGTAAGGGGTGGGTGTCAGTTTTCATCACAGACAGAAGAGGAACTGCCAGGCGCCAAAGCAGAAGAAGAGGAATAGAAAGATACAAAGTAAATTAAATCAAGAAAAACAAATACATAAGAATCAAGTAAAGCTTAAGGGGAGTTGTATGTGGGTTATTGGAAACGGTAAGAAATGGACCAGCAAACTTCCATCTGCCTTTCAGGCAAATACAATACAAAACAATGTATAATTCAATGTCTAACCCCAATTTTAGAGATGGCTGAGGCAGGGAGAGCGGTCCTATTGATCTGCATCTGCATCCTGAGTGGTAGCATGCCCTGTCTTTCTGTCCAAAACAACGGGGAGTGCTACTTCAACACCAAAGGTACAGTGTGTGTATGTGCAAGTGGGTGTATGTCTGTGTGTGCATATAGAAAAGGTTGCACACCTTTCACGGCTTTGCGAATGTAACACTATATCATAGCAACTGTGTTTTCTCACAGGGACTTGTGAACACATGGGACATGTGTATGGAATAGGGGAGAGCTGGATAACCAGTGATTGTTACCAGTGTGTTTGCATGGAGCCATTTGGATTAGGATGCTGTGACCAGTTAAGTTTTTTTCACATAGTGACCTGGAAGGTGGTGAGATAATTAATATCACACAATTCTGACTCTTATCTTTCCTACAGTGCGTCACAGCCTGTGGACTACCCGGATTGGTGTGAGACCATTCGAAAGCCTGATTCCTGCATCAGTGTTGCTGTTATGAAATTCAATCACAAACTGCCTTGTTTGTGGGGAAGGGGTCGTCTCAGAGCAGCTGCAGGACAACCATGGTATACAAACAATGATCGTTTGTTCTGACAGTCAATAAATAATAGAAATAGATAAGATGTAAATATTACCAACTCAAGTCAGCAATACAGGCTGTGTGTGAGATAGCACTAAAATAAACAATAGCCTATGCTATTTTTTAACATGATCTTCATATCATTAAAAACTCATCATATAAAAAAGTTACAGATAGGTTAACTGTTAAAATGAAATTATTGTTGTGTTCATATGAAGTTGTTATGGCTGCTGTTTTTACTCTGATACATTTGTGTTTCAATATTAAATAATAATACATCTAAAGAAATGTCCTTGTTCTTTATGGTCCTTTATTGTGTTTAGGTTTACCCCTAGTTAAGTGTAGCCCTAATTTTGGATTCTCGCGGGGAAACTCGTACTTTGAAATAGCAGTGGCGCGTTCATTCGACGTCACGTGGCGGGATGTTGTTGATGATGCCTTAACTTTATAAAAACAACTTGCAAAGTTTTAACGTTACCAATGATCTTTTGGATAGTTATCAAGTCAGTCCAAGGGATATGTGGATATTAAAGCCCCTGGAAGATGCAGGTAACTGTATTGACATTGTAACGCTAAATTTGCAAGGACGGCTGATAACAACTCTTGTAGTACTGTACCGTACTGTATAGTTATAGGTTAACGAGTGGAAAAAACATTGTTAACCATTTGATAATGGAATATGGATAAATCCCTGATAACATAAATAAGCAACTCCTCGAACGTTCTTGTGGTGCTAGCTACAGTATAGCTACAGTATAGCATAGCAGCTACTATTAGCTGCTATGCGGCATTAAATACGTGTGTTTGTATTTCACTTATCAAATCTAATTCTAGCGGATGACTGGTTGGTTTAAGGGGAGGGAAATATATTTATCTGTACAGTTAAAGGACTAAAACTGGCGTATTGTCATTCACAGGTGAGACCCACTACCTGCTACCTAATAAGGAGTATGTAGTGGGACGCAAGAACTGTGACATTCTCTTGTCCAATGACCAATCCATAAGCAGGGCTCATGCCCACCTCACTGTTACTGCCCAGGTGAGAAGAGGATCGATATTATACTATCGCGAGGCATCATATAAAACCAGCCAGAACGGTCTGTCTTTACCAGAAAGTAATCTGAGTGCACTGAGGGAAAACATCTTGATGATATAGCGCCATCTTCTGTGCAAGTCTGATATAGCCTATAGAGGAATTTTTAAAGCCTATAGTGTCATACATAGTAAGACAGGATAGTATATTAAATAACAGAACTTTGATAGTAATGCAAAGTATTTTTTGAAAGTATGAAGTATGAAAAATAAAAATAGTGTTGCATCTGATCCTTTTTAACTTATTTTGAGACACGCAGTTGAACCAATACTTCTTAATTCTACTTAATTATTTAAGTGTGCTCAATTAAATAATTTACCATAAAAAATTACACTAGTTTGTTGTTTATTTCAGACCTTGACTCTGAAGGATAGCTCCAAGTATGGTTCTTTTGTCAACAATCAGCGCCTGTCAGAGAACGATTCCCATATCCTGACATCAGGAGACAGTGTCACATTTGGGGTTTTTCATAGCAAGTTCTGGTATGTAGTTGATATTGATCCTATTTGAACTGCGTGTGTGCAATGTGGACTGCAGTGGGGATTGTCATTGTTTATATATATATTTTTTTATTTCATTCATTCATTCATTCATTCATTCATGTGTCTTAGTGTATACAGTATCGCTGTACAATTACATTTTCCTGTGTTTGGTTATACTGTAATTTGAATGATCCATCTTTCTAGTAGAACCTACTAGAATATATGTTTTATTGCTACTGACTACAGTCACAGGGTATTGACCTGAGGCATCTTAATTGGTGGAAGGTTTAAGAAAATCTATAATATGCATTTAGATAAGTATAAAATGACGTCTCTGTCACTGACTCTTTATGTTATGCGTGTTCCCCTGTCCTCCCAGTGTGGAGCATCAGAAGATAGTAGTCTGTACATCATGTGTGGACAATGATGGGAAGGCCTCACTCTCACAGGCTCTGCTCCCTCTGGGTGGCAAGCTGGTTAACAGCTGGACTCAGGACTGTACTCACCTGATGATGCCCTCTGTTAAAGTCACCATCAAGGTCAGCTGGTCTCAGTAATGTGTCTGCGTACGTGTGTTGTAGGAGAAGCTGTTGTTAAAACAGATGCTAATGTGCGTTATATTTTCTTTATTTATCTTTTAATACAGACTATATGTGCTCTGCTTTGTTGTCGGCCCATCGTCAAGCCAGTGTTTTTCACAGAGCTCACCAAAGCTCTGCAGCAGAAAACACCCCCTCCTAATCCTGATAGGTACGATACAGGCCAGTCCCTTCTCTGAGTGACATTGAATACCACACCCACAGTGCATTACATATATGTTGTTTGAAACCTGCAGGTTCATCCCAGAGATTGATGAGCCAAGCTTGAATGTAGAGAAAGTGGAACTTGGGGCAAAGCCAGAGCGTAGACGGATCTTTGATGGGAAAACCTTTATTTTCCTTAGTTCCAAACAGGTTTGATGTATTCCTCCTAAAATGGACATCAGCACAGAAAATATAACCCGTACATTTATGTCTCATATCTGACTGACCATTCAGTGGATCTTCTTTAATGATCCACTTATTGATAATAATAATTATTATTATGGTTGACGAATGGGGAGATAATTTTTATGACCTTCAGACATATGTCTTTGAGCTGCAGTACACATACTCTTCACACTTGTTCTATTCTATTGACAGCTTAAGCGCTTGAGTGCTACAGTGAGTTTTGGAGGGGGGAGGAGCCAGTTGCTGCAGGAACCATCAATGCCTCTCTCGTTGCTGGAGTCTCAGCAGAGCTGTGTTGTTGACATAGCATTCGGAAACACCCACGTTCTTCTTCCTTCTGCCACAAATGAGTGGGCAAACTCAGTGAAGAGTATTCTGCAAATGTACGCACCTTTCATACAAAGGCTGTACAAATCCACAATGAATGAAACACTTATCAGGGCCTGATATCCTGAATGCTTTCGTACAATTGTCTGTTTTTATTACTAACCACATTTCTTTCCTCTGATACAGAAAAGGCCTTCGATTAATTCCAGAATCTGAGATAGGATTGGCAGCCATCTACTCTTCTTGTGACAAGTACTGCAATCCATCCAATCCATTAATAGATTCAAGTGAGTAATACTGATCAATACAAACCTCTGTGCCTGTGTTACTGTCTAGCACATTGCCCTGCTGTAATTATGTATGATCTTTTTATTTACATTTGTTCAAATTGTTTTGGGGATGTTTCAGTGTCAACACAAAAAGTACAGCCCAGCATTATTGGTGCTACGCTTTCCCAGAATGCAGCTGTGGAGGAGACTGTATTATCTGTGGCATCTCAAAACATCACAGCATATGCAGTCAACACAGAACCATTTCAAGGGTATAAACACGCTTACACATACAGTATATTCGTTATTACAAACGTCAGTTTATTAAAATCACTTTGTCAAACAGTGTTTTGTTTGTTTGTTTGTTGGTTGTTTTTTTTCTTCAGGACCGAGCAGAGTAAAGTGGCTGGGGTGTCAATAGTAATGGAAACTCCCGAGAGGAGCCACAACAGATCTGGTGCTCAGCCATGCCAGTCCAAACCCATAGCACAGGAAACAGTAGACCATTGCACTGCAGTAAGGCCATCGTTTAATGTGGAGAACACAGAATCTCAGAGGAAGAAAGTTGTCACAAAACCCCAAGGTAGAGACGTTGTGCCTGCATCTCTAGGTGCCATTACAGCTAAACGAATGACTGATCATGTTAGCTAACGTATTGTTGTTGTTGTTGTTGTTTTCTAGTATCACATAGAAGGAATGATGAGCAGCCATCTTTTCCTAAAGCCAATGGTGGCACAAGGCTCCTGCCTCAGAAACAAATGTCCACCGCCCAAGGTTCCCCTCAGAAGCAGTCTACTCTTATCAATTTCTTTCAGCCAGTCAATAAAAAACGGTATGTACTGTGTATACTGTGTATTGTCAATGGGATTTGAAATGTGTTTATAATCACTAGCGTTTATGTAGGTAAGGATTTTCGAGCTATAAATGTAGTGAGTGAAAAGCCCTGCTCTTGTTCATATAACCCCTGCCTGTATAGAAAATCATGTTTTTGCCTGTCAATCCCATGAATGTACATCATTTCGGGTTGTTGCTTATCAAACTCTTCACTTGCTTAGATCTCTCCGCTCATGTGTTCCAGGCTTCGTGAGAAAGAGTCCTCTGCTGCCCAGTCGCAGCCAAAGAGGGCCGTGCCGCCGCCGCCCTCGCCTGTCCCAAGTTCCACACCCTCTTCCAGCGCTGCAGCCTCGCACGCCGACACACTTCCCACAGCCAGCGGCACCCACAGTCAGCCGGGTTCGAGGGCAGATTTATTTGCAGGACCGTCCGAGGCCCTGCCGGACGTGGTGTCCCCAGAGAGGAAGGAGATCGTGGCCGAGGCCGACATATTGGTGGAGGAGCTGGAGTCCATTATGTCTGAAGACATGGAGTGTTATGACGAGACGACGCCTGGCAGCCAGCTGAGTTCAGGGGCTCTGTCACACAGGGTCTCCCACCCTGCTCAGCAGGGGCCACAGAGCAGAAAGAGGAAGGAGGTGGAGGCAGAGGCAGGGATACCGATGGACATGGATTGTTTGGATGAGCCACCGACTGCCAGTAAGAAACTGCAGGCACAGCAAGAGACCACTCGCTCTACTAATGGGAAATGGCTCTTTAACACTGCGGCCAGTAAAAGGCAGAGGATTGATCCACAGAGTAAAGATGAAGCCAATCAAAAGCTGAGTGTGGGCCTTGAGAATGCCTCAACTGCCAATAGTAACCAGAGGCAACAGTCGGCTGAAACTACATCTGCCAGAGAGCAGCTGGCACCTGAGAGAGACCGTGCAACCAACCAGTGGTCCTCCAAGCATTCAGCGACGAGATTGACAACCAATCAGTGCTCAGAGGTTAAAGATGAAGAGGTGTCTTTTGTTCTGGTGAGGACAGATGCATTTTTATTTTGGTTTGATCTGAGAAATCCTAAACAAAATGAGCATTGCTCATAAAAAAACAACATTGCTTTACCCCCCTCCCCAGGTTTATAAACAAATATATTCTTTGTCTTGTTACAGGAGTCAGCACCAGTAGATAGAGCTCTAGATCGACAAAGAGAAATGCTGGAGGCTCTTCAAAAGCCCACGGTCAAACAGGAAGCCCCAGTACGTGCTGTAAAAAGGACCTCTCTCGATCTCACTGCCCTGTTTATTTTTATCCTCATTTGATCCTTGTGTCTGTATGCACCTTGTATTGCAGAAGAAGGACCACGGGGAAGACCTTCCTAAGAGGCTGGTCTTAGTGGAGTTCAAGTCGCTCACAGTTACAGGACCTCCAAAAGCCAAACCTAAGCAGATCCAGGGTAACGGCTATACCAAGAACTTCAAATGCTTCCGCAAGGTTAGTTTCAGATGTAACAAGCCCACGTTTATCTGTATTTTTTGTTCAGTTATAGTTTATTGTGGAGAATATAATATATTGAGATATTGGCATGTTTACTCCATGGACATTTCCTCCCATAATACATTCAATAATGCTTAATGTATTCATTTCTTTTCCCAAATGTGTTTCCAGGTGCCAGTGCCAGCGGCAGACGATTTGCCCCAGGTCATTCGAGGGTTAGCTCTTCTTGCCCACCACAGGGGCAATAATTCAGAGCTAGATGAATGGCTAAAAGATGCAGCTGAGGTAATTTTGCATCTCTGTCTCTCCCTCCCCCTCCATGCTAAGGAGCGAGAGACATCTCTACATCTGTCACTTTCTCTGTGCCTAATCCATCCATTTAAAGTCTGCTTGTTTGTTTCAGGAGGAGCATCGAAGCAAGTGCGAGGAGAGTCTAGGAGATGACCTATTCAGGTGAGGAACTTGTATTTTTGCATTGTTGCATGTTTGAGCCATGTTGTTGGTTGAGGTACCTTGCATTTATTGGACGAGGATGGAAAGTAAATGTTATCTTAACATCACCAGCCACTACAATCGGTAGGATATTTCACATATCTACATTTAGGATAAATGTAGATATTGGACATTTTGGACAATCCACTTTGCTGACAATTTAACCAATCACAATTTGGGTGACTCCTGCGTCACAGCAGTGAGTGGTTGCTAGGGTAACAGAGGTGATGTAAGCTGGCACTGAAGATGCTGTGTTTTCTCTAACTAAGCAGAACAGAGACTGTGTGAGGTGTGTGTGTGTGTCTGTGTGTATGTGTGTGTGTGTGTCTGTGTGTGTGTGTGTGTGTGTGTCAGGTGTGTGTGTGTGTGTGTGTCATGGCTGTTTGATCACTAAGTCATCATGTCCAGTCAATCATGTGTAACCAGGAAACAGACTACTCTAAGAAAACATTCCTTTATTTTTTGGGGTAGGCCAAAACCAGGCATCCAGACAAGGTTTATTGGAATGATGTTTGATTTCAGTTTTACAACACGATTTACAACATCTAATTTGGGTTTGTTCAAAATGCCACTAAGGACATTGAAGAATGATTCATCAGGAATGTTAAAAGCCCAACGATGTGTGTCTGTGTTTAGGTACAACCCCTCCAAACTCACCAGGAGACGATAAAACAGAAGGAAAACCATTATCGACACAGGAGGTTTGCCAAACTATCCCAACACCCCTCAGAATGGATTATTATACTCCCGTTATGTCAGCTGTGACAATAATGTTCATTAATGGAGTTGTGAATTGATGCATCTTCTAAAATTACAAGAAATCTTTGCCGGTGACAAATGTTTGTATGTTCATACTTTATAGTGAAATGTTGCACAATAATTGCATATTTTGTCTTCTGACAGCAAGATAATGTATGTTCAAAAAATAAACTACTTGAGGACTTAAAAGACTTTGTTAGTAATAAAAAAATAAAGCATACAAAACATAAATCCATTTCAGTTTAACAAGAGTGTAGCAATACTGTTCACAAAGCAGCTATTCTGATAACAAGGGACCAATGAGCTCCTTTGTTTTTATTTAGTAGGGCCTGGTTAAGCTGGGCAGGAGGAGAGAAGGAAAGACATCAACATTCCTTTCTTTTATTTCTTACATTTATTTATTTATATATATAGCTAGCTAGCACAAATCTTAAACTAGGTAGAATCAGTGTATTTGTGCAGCTGCTGGACATCTTCCATGCCCTTTCAGGTCCACAGCAAATGTGTGAAGAGCAGGGGTGTAGAACAGAACAAGAGCATTCATTTTATATCGATAATGGTATTTTCCTTTGAGGCGTACTTAGTAGTGAGCCCACTCTTAAACAGAGCACTGTGCTCAAGAGAAATTCACTCTGCAGAGGGCCGGTTGAGCAAGACATTGATTCTGTATAGTTCACCCTGTACGCTGAGCTCATAGTGAATGCCAGAAGAGAGAAGTTCCTCATCATACGTGTACACACACACACACAATTGGCAAATTTACACACAAAAAAAATATATAAAAAGCTATTTGGCAACTGGCATTACATAACTGCAAGGCTAGTGATTGGTTTCCTGGCCGAATCGTGCCACAAGTATGCATGTACACAGGCAGTGGGCACATCTAGGTAATTGCATTGCACACGTTATGCTTGTTAGCATTATCAGATTCAGCCAACAACATGATGAACTGATGAAGTTTTAGATTGCTGACAATCTTAAAACAGGACATTATTGTGTTCAAAATGGTACCTACAGATTAGTAGGGATCTCGTTGAGTGTATCTTTTTTTTTTTCCTACTTGGAAGTGTATCTAAATACTTGCATTGGAATTCAATTTTTGTATAAAAGGTGTAGTATTCATGGCATTGAGAATAACTTCGTAATGTGGCATGCTAATTCATATTCTTTTCCAGTTGTAACCAGACTGTAGTCAGGACAGCCAGACCCAAAGTATCCTCTTAATTAATTTGGGTCCACGAAAACATGTTTGTAAGTAAACCATTTGCATGTTTGTCAATAGCTCTGATTCAAATGACAAGGTCGGGATTTATATTTTTTTGTCTTATTTATATGCTAGGAAGGAACCATGAGAAAATTGAGGTATGAGGTTTAGGCTCAGAATTATGCGGAACATTAGATTGAGTATCTATTCAGAAACATAAACTGTAGCTCCGGACAATTAAGTTGACAGCTGCAAAATGTCAATGATCAATGTCAATGATCAACAGGTCAGTCAAGCTATCCTGGTTGCAATAGTCCACTTTTGAGATGATTCAACTGCAGATTAGCCATACTGTAGGCTTAGCATGATAACACAAGTGTGGATTGAAGGCTAGTAAATGTTGGTTGTGTGTGAGAGGCATATGTTGTATTGAAAAAATAAAATAAATAAATTAGGTCCATATAGTGCAGAAAGAAGATGACTACAAAACATTGGCACATTGTAGCTTGGACTTTGGTGGATGCCCATTCACATTATTTGCTTTTGCTTGAATGATTTAAAGCTTTCGTTTAGTAGAGAAAACACTGCTCTACCTTTCACGTCAATCGGTAATGTGTTATGTGCCTGAAAATGTACTACTCAATACTACAGTTGATACGACCTGTCTCCATCTCTTCATATTAAGTTGTTCCCTCCATTTTTTATTTGTTTTCCAGTCTTTTTATGTCTCTTCAGCAGACATGCAGCAATGCCCAAAGCTCCACCCTTCAAAAAGCGAACAAAGTTGTCTCCAACCAGGGGTCCCATGGCAAAGAGACCTGGTTCTTTAGCGCATTCAAACGTATATGGGTCAATATCAATGGGGTTCTTCTTGCAGGAAATTAGCTTTTCTGGATCCAGACCGAGGTACTGGCCATGGCCCTTGAGAAAAAACAAATCTGGATTTGTCCCAATCAGCACCAGAGCCATAGAGATCTTGAATGCCTTTAGGGAGTTGTTTCCTTGCAGTATGCACTTCAAGTCAGACTGGAAAGACACAACACAGTGTTCAGGAAAGCTGGTGTAGTCAGGGAATAGGCTGCCATCGGAAGTGGTTTTAGAGCTTAGTTGTGTCTTAGAGCACATCTTAGCACAGACTGAGGAAGCAATACTTGCAGCCTGGGGTCTATTTGCAATTGAGGACACAACCATGCCTGCTGCATGGATCTGGGAGCACATCATGTGATATACTTTGTGATATTCTGGATACAGGGTCTTGGGCAGCTGTTTGAAAATGAGCTCAGGGTTGTCTATGTTTTTGCGAAAGACATGCAACACTGGAATGTCGTTGTTGAACGCAGACAGAACTGCATCTGCTGCACTTAAGCCAGCTCCTACAATTAAAACTGGATCAGAGTTTCGATCCAGTTTCCTCTGGCTCAGAGCCACTCCTAGATCAGATATGCTGTGGAACACAAAGGTAAGATCCTCCCCTTCAACGCCAAGCCGAGTCGGCGAATCGGACACGCCTGTGGCAAGGACGACATTCTCTGCAAACAGGCAGAATGGGATATGGGTGTCACTCTGCACTCGCTGGTATCCCCTCACCTCCCACAGAGCCCCACCACCACCACCATCCTCAACGTTGCTTCCTTCAAACCTCCCACTGCCCCCGTCTCTCACCCCTTCATGGCCCTGCTTCTTGTGCCAATTCTCTAACCCCTCATCCTTGTGGCCCCGGCACAGTTTCTGGACAGAGGTCACATAGGTGTTGTCAACAAAGTTCTTCTGGAGCCCCATGAGCTTTACATAGTTGCGATAATAAGACGAGATTTCCTCTGGGGTGGCTCTGTCATTGGTTGCACACCTGGAGAAAAGACATAAAAAAGGGATAAAAGGTAAGCTAAATGTAAGCTAATACACTTTTTGTCATTCACCAAATGTCTCCTCGCATTTTGCTAGCTTATACGTATACGCTGATATGTCTACACAGCCCTGGCTCCGTAAATAGCAACATAAAGTGGCGAACACCGCTCACATCAACAAAGCCGTAGTACTACGCTATGCTTCACAGTGCGTTTCGATGAGTGGATTGGTGCTGTGGAGTGATAATGTTTTTAACTCGAAGTTAGCAAGCGTTCTCGAGAATGACTAACCCTTCCTTTAAGAGAGGTAGAAGATAATAAATTGTGATTGTGCAAGAGACTGTTTGGGAATCTTCACATTCACCGGCCGCCTTACTTGCGTTTCTTGTTAATCAGGTCTCGGTAGTTTACCCCTGGTAGCTCCATCCAGATGCCAAGACTAATAGTTAGCATGGAGCCTTCCATGGCCTGAGTAAAGAGACAGTTTGGATTAAAGGGTACATCTAAATTATAGTGAGAAGACAGTTACAGTAAGTGACTAGGGCAGTTGAGCAGGACATATTCAGCGTCTGGAGTGTGCATAAACAGTTATGGTTGAGAGATTGGGAGCTGCTTACGTGCCAGGCACCTCCCGGTGTCGCCCTGCCCAGGACCAGGTGTGGGATGTGCTGTAGCTTGTCCCTCCTCCACTGTAGGACAGGAGGGAGCTCGTAGCCAAAGTCTGCATTGGGGTGTAGGAGTGTGTCAAACAGCACTGCCACGGGATTCCCTGATCGTCCCTCCAGACCCTCACTCAGATATTCAAGGTCCTGCAATACGAATGTAGTTATGACTGGCAAGTTTGTGCTTTATGTGTCTGCTCACCGAAGTGCCTTTACCTGTTCAGTGATGGGTAAGTGCTTCATCTTCAGCAGTTTTTGGTAAAGAATGGAGTTTGGGTGCACAGTGCCTGTGTCTAAATAGGGATTGTAGCCACTCAGCAAGTAGGACAGGCAGATACCCGACGGGCCATTGCCTAAAAGGGACACAAGTGGAATTAAAAATGCTAAGGAACTAAAACGTCCACAGACACTGACTGACACAGTCAGTGTATGTTTTTGTTCCTCAGCATTTCTACATGATATTACTGTAGATGTAAGCTTGTCACCATGCGTGTTTCTGTTGAGAGGATAAGGATAACAGGTGAAGATATCCATCAATTGCTGCTGCTCACCTATGATGACCACAGGCAGGGTTAGTGGATGCTCTTGGGGCAAGGTCTCTTCTAGAAGGGGCATGGCTGCAGCCAGACCCAGAGCAACAGAAGTTAGAAAGTAGTTAGTAATATAACTGATAGGGAAGATGCCCCAGTCTCTCCCATAGACCCCACTGCTGCCACACTATAGGCCAGTGTAGAGAGCAGGGTAAAACCGGCCTTCTCTCTTCATTGTCCGTTGCCGGAAGTTTTCTTTCAGCGCTGTCAGCCTCAAACGTTTGCAGGGGAAAATAAAAAGAAAGCGGCCCGTCCTGGTATTGTGCCCTACTCCAACATAGACACCCGCCACCCTCCATTTCTGTCTGGACGTCACACAACAAGCAGCTCGGGTCTTTTGTTCAACGCTGATGGGTGCAGGGTGTGTTTGCGTGTTCCATTGTGTGCTTGGTGGGCAAATCCCCCCATATCATTCTTCTGAGTGGGCCCTAATCCTCAGCCATGTTAATGTATTTACCCATCCTGCCCCCCCCCCCGCACTCCATCTCCCAGTGGGTGGCAGGGTGGGAATTTGATCCTGGCACACTGATAGCCCAGACCACCAACTCTGCCCTTGCTCACACATTCCTGCAGAACACCTAGTATCTAGCAAACTACCAAACAGCATGGCCACTTGCCCCATCTCACTGAAACCCATACATTACCCTTCCTTGCCTTCATCAACACGGACTGCCTGACTCCTCTTCCGCCAGCACAGCTTTTCGGGCTGGAGCTAGTCACCCTAACCACTATGGGTGTCCTTATCCTGCCCCCTCTGGTCTGGTTCTATGCTTTACCTATCCCTCTACCTTTCTCTCCTCTCGCCTGTTCTCTATGGGTTGTTTACCAACTACCGTCAAAGCAGTGGGATTCCATGCATTGCCTGTCTAATGATTTGTCGCCTGTTGGCAGATTGAAACTGGCACTTCAACACCACTGCTTAATTAAACAATCACAACAAAAGGTTTAGTCACTGAGGCATGATGACAACAAGTAGCCTAAGAAGGCACCAGGCATGACACTTGGCTTCCATCCACATTGCTGGTACAGTGGCATACAAACATATAGGCTTAATTTGAGCTGGCTAAATGATTACACCTGGAAGAAAATACCATTAATTATCTATGCCAATTGAAACACTGGCAGTAAATGACAACAGGATGACTTTATTATGATAATGTGTTTCTTTCCATTAATACTAATTATTTGAATAGCAAACACGATTATTAATACGATTTGATTCGTTTAAAGGTAAATTATCAATGGGTTTTACAAATCAGCATATTTGTCTGGCTGTCAAATAGCTGGTTTTAATATAGCCATTGATATGATTGTATATACTCACTATCATTTTTTTATTTTCCCACTTTTCTCGTTGCAACTTTCCTAGCACCCTCTGCATCCGGAAAGATCATCAGGGAGCACATGCAAACTGCGGCTATAGAGGCTATTGTCATCATTGCATAATTAGGTCAAATATATTCATATCCAAACCAAGCACTCCACAGAGCGTTTCTTCGAGGCGTTATGACTTACCGCGGTGTGACTTATCTATCGTGTCTCCCAGACGCTCCACTTGTGATATTATTTGTTTTCTAAGGGTACTTTTGTCAGACGGTGGGAGGACCGATCTGGCTGAAGTCTAGCTTGAGATAACAATATGCATATATCTCTCTCCGACTCTCCCTCTCTCTACATGTCTCTCACGCTCCTTCAGGGCTTTTGGGTTTCCAAATGGTAGCATATCTGGACGGACCATGCAGGTTTACGGACAGCTCATCCTCGTGGAAAATAGGAACCGGTGCCTTTGATTTAATCGTCACGTGTGCTTCTCGCTCAGCTTCCCAGATAAGAGCGTTGGTCGCATTGGACGCAAGACCTATTGCGAGAATAGAGCAAAAAGCATTGGTACTGTAGCCTAGTCTGTACAGTTGCGCACATGCTTGCAGCATGGGGGATTAAGGGGGGTCCAGAGCCTATAGATAGTGAACATAAACCCATTCTTGCTTTAAAAAATAAAAAAACGCTAATGTAATGTTACTCCTTTGAGAATGGATTGCGAGCAATGCGGTAGCATACAGCAGTAGTGTCACTATCACAAGTCATGGCAGGAAAAACATATCATTTTTAGGCTATAACTTTCTAACATACTCTCTAATCCACATTTATTATTGGAGTAAAACACATTTATTTTAATGTAAATATAATGTACCTACACACAAA
Source organism: Amblyopsis rosae (assembly GCA_025399935.1). NCBI lineage: Eukaryota > Metazoa > Chordata > Actinopteri > Percopsiformes > Amblyopsidae > Amblyopsis > Amblyopsis rosae. The sequence continues at coordinate 46,581 of JAODTR010023779.1, forward strand.
CTTTTACGAGCATATCTGATTTTATAGCCTATTTCACAAAATTGTGTTTCTTCTCTAACGATGTCTGCATATGCATTTACTATGATCTCAGAGTAGATCCGCAATAATACCGGCGGCTTTTGTCAACATATGGTGAAAGTAAGGGACAGATGATCCCTGGTTACTCTAAATGTGCCGCTAGGCCGCTAGGTGCATCTACCTGAGTCCTATTAGTTCTATGCACGCCCCGCGGCCGCATTTCTTTTTACCAGCCTGGCCCCTCCCCACTAAGTTTATGAACCAATGAAATTAAAATACTAAGAGCATCAGCTTCCGTTTCCTCCTAAACACGGAAGTAATGGTGTTTGACCTGCTTTGAACCAACATGACATGCCTGTGATCTTTCATGAAAAATGGTTTATATTAGTCGCATTTGCTTTCGGAAGGTAAGTAACACGGTAGTATAGACGATAATTAATACAGTATTGAATAATGTAATATGTCATTAATTATATCGTTAATAATACAGATTTCGATTCATATCAATTCAAACATCGTGTTATCATCTAGCAGCTGTTAGACATAAAGCATATATCAGGAGAAATAAGTAAGAAATATGTATTTGGTGCATCAGAAACCTTGTCTGGTATAACTACCGGTATAGACAAATATATAGGATAACACAAAAAATATATTAATTTTTTTAAAGGGTTCAATTAGGGGTGGTCAGTTACAACTGGCAAAATGCACATTATTCTTCCGTATAAAATGAAAACTTTGGTTTTTATGTTGTTTGTATGTATCTCTAATGCAAATTATTTCAATTAATTTCGTCCAGTATGGAAACTTTGTGGACAATCTTCGCTTTTATGTCCGAGGAGGAAGTGGGGGCATGGGTCTTCCCCGTCTTGGAGGCCAGGGTGGGAAAGGAGGAGATGTTTGGGTTGTTGCAACAAAAGATATGACCCTGAAAAAGATAAAGGACAAATACCCCCAAAAACGCTTTGTAGCTGGAGTGGGAGTGAACAGCAGGTAGGTCTTCTGCATTGATTGGACACTGGCTGTCAACTACAAAGGAAAGTATCAGGTGTTTAGTTTTTCTTCTATGACGAGGAGGGGGGTGTATTGTTATTTTGAAATGGTGTCTGACAAATGGTTTATACGTCAACAGCATTCGGGCTCTAAAGGGTGAGAAAGGAAAAGATCAAGAAATCTTTGCCCCTGTCGGTATTACCGTCACCACAGACCAGGGCACGGTGCTTGGTACGTCATATAAGCATATAACAATGGAGTTTTGATACAGCTAGGGCTGGGCGATATATCAGTGTATCGGAATTTTTTCTAAAGAGATATAAGATTAGACAATATCGTTTTTATCGATATAGTTATATTATGCATTTATTCATAACTTTTTCGATATGTTCGTCTCTCCCTCCATGCCTGCACTTGGCCTGAGGAGTGGATTCAGAAGCGAGTGATTTATTTTCCCACTTTTCTCGTTGCAACTTTTCAAAGGGGCGGAGACACCAGAAGTCAATTAATGTCACAAAAAAAAAAGTCACATTTCCGTCAGGTTTCCTGTTTTTTCTCTATGCCTGAAGATTTAGTCCACTTTATAGAAAATACCTATATAT
>JAODTR010023799.1:0-23692 GCA_025399935.1 Amblyopsis rosae
ATATATATTTCATTGAGATTTATAAACTATTGCTTTAAAAACCTTTATAGCTCTCACCTGGTTTATTTTTGAGTGTCGGCCATGTCTGTGTTAAGAGCTGGTCTCTGTTAGACCATGGGAGGGTGAAGTCTGAGCAGAGCTCTTAACATAACACTGGGTCATGTGATCGCATGTTCCACATTAATCCCAGCTAATAGCCGATAATGCAGTGGGCAGGACCTTATGTTTGTATTGCATTATATATATATATATATATATATATATATATATATAAAAAAAGATCTGTGGGCCTGTCAAATGGGCTTCTGAAGCCAATTAAACTGATTAATGTCTGTACAATTAAAGCTGACTTGATTTAACCTTCAGAATAGATTTGGAATAAGTGAACATTAGTTGACATTAAACAATACATATTATAATACATAAAATTCTTCTTCTTGTCTTCAGTTTTGACCACCTTCAACAAAACATGTTAAAGGTTAGATGTTGGGAGAATATATGCAAGTCCGTCAGGGCTCCCTCCGTGGTGAGAGATTAGCAACTCAGTGATGTATTGAAGATGCTACTGAGACATACCATCAAGTGGAAGAGTTTACCAGTGTGTCCCATTCTCAGTGTGACCAAAACATCTATGGTTGTAGATTTAAATTACTACATTTACATACAAATAAAATACATAATACTGCTATTGCAGTTATCACAAAAGAGTGTTGTTCCACAAGATGGAGGAATATGAGTGAAGATGTAAATGTTGTGAATGTCATTTTGCTGATTGTCAGACGTTCTCAAGTTGCTTTCACTAATTTAAAAAAAAAAAGTTCTACATATATCTTATATCCACACACAATGTAACTCTCCCAGACAGATACTGTAAATATTCACTACACATGATTCATGTAATTAAACAGCACTTCCACTAACGCTGTACAGTGTGAATATACATCAAGACATACTTACAGTGTGAGCACATTTCCAGTGGGTAGCTGGCCTCATTTCCCTGGAGAGAGAGCAGAGGAGGCAGTGAAACTGAAGGCAACTCAATTGTTCATTGGTAAACTATACACAGTTATGAACATCTTTGCTATCTTCTCCAATGGGGAAAGCTTGGCCAGATTCCACATTAAATATGCAGTCAGCGATTCTATTAGCAAATCTACTAGCGAAGTGGATTAGCAAAGTACACTTTTTGTCAAATTCTGAAAAATATCTACTCATGGTCCACTAGTAGACCGTTCTGTGGGGATATTTCTACCAAAGCCTTGGTTCTGCAAATGGGAACAGACAAAAAAGGGATGTATAATGATGTGAACAACTTAATAAGATGTATGTTCTACTGTTATGCGATGCCAATCAGTGAAGTGTCGTCAAAACAACAAACAACTATTGGATTGGTTTCTGCCAGAGCTACAGTAAAATTAAGGCAATCTGCATCATCGGCCACATCTTTCTGGGACACAAACCAAATCAGGCTGATAAAGAAGTTAGTTTGTTTGTTCGAGTTGCGTTTGGATACAATTAAACTTAATTTTGTTTCTGCTAAATGATTATAATGTGAAAAGGGTATGAACCCTGCAGGCCACAAAGTAAACAATGGAAGCTACAATTCTTGTTCCAGTATCCACTTCCACTTCACATGTGAATGTTTAACCAAGGAAATTTGTGACAGATGACTGCAACTGTTAAACTATAACTGGCATGTAACATCTAGAGTCGCTCACAGGGATAGCGCTCCCCAGAGACGTCGGGAGGCCAAATTTTGGGGGCTTCAGCCCCACAAAAAAAATGTAAGAGAATCTAAATGAATCAATATTTTATTCAATATATGCCTTCAGGACACTCGTGGAACTTTTATTCACATGGTATGGGGGTGCCCGGAGGTGATGTCCTTTTGGGGCTTTGTGACATCTTCATTGACTAGAATCTTGACTAACTATAATTCACATTTACCATAAGTAGTCTTGCTTAATGATGATTCTTCATTGAACTTAACATACAATGAACAGAGGACATGGCCTGCTGGACTAACAGCAGTCAAGAGAATGATTGCCTTACGGTGGAAACCTCTGCACACTTTGCCCCAGAAACAATAGATCTCTTCTTCTATAGATATTGTTCAACTGGAGCAATCAATTGCTCGACTTCATGATGCAAAACCAGTTAATATTAACGTGTGGAATATAGTTCTTGACAAGTTGAAATCGCTATTTTGACATACTAGTCAGGTATGGGAAGGGGAAAGGGCTTAATATGTACATGTTAAATGTGTACGTGCAAATGTGTATGTATACACTTACGTATAATATATATTTGATGTGCATGTGTAAATCTATATTATGTATAATTGTATATTGTATGTCTGCTGTCACATACTGTAACGCCGTGTCGTGAGGCGAGTGCAACCGAACGAAAAAGGAAAAGACAGAAGCAGGTGAGGGGACGACGAGCCACACGCTCTGTGTTTACTTCCCTTAAACACAACTCAACACAGGGACTAAAGCCAAAATAAAACTAAACAAAAGGCGTACACAGTCACGTTCTCTGACATGAACAGAAAACATGTACACGAACAGAAAACAGGAACAATAACCCACGCCCCTTCCTTGGTAGTCCCCAGCCTATATGCCCTCACACCCACACGGCTGAAGGCAATCGATCTGATTGCACGTGTGGGTGTAAGGAGCTGGGGATGCGGACCGTTCTTCCCTGGTCGTACCACACCGACGAGACCACGCAGATGTTACACATACTGCATTGTTTTGTTGTACGTTTGAATATGTTGTGTTGTTTTTGTTTAAAAATAAAAATATTTGATCACTAAAAGTTGCATGCATGTCAGGAGAGAGTGGAACTATTTGTGTGACTGTTTGAGAAATGTATTCTATACGGCTCCAGACAAAGTCACCGTACTAGCAGCTCCCATTCACTTATTTGCGTGTCATCATTATTTTGTCCAGACCTTGTAGGCCAGAAGTGGCTGTGCAGAATAGTCTACTGGCATCACACTAAACATCAGTAGCGTAAACGGGGCATGCGCAGATGAACACACCAAGGAAATTATCAGGTTTAATCGTTTACATGGTAGAATTCTTCTTTCAATCGGTCATGGAATGGGTAATACTACCCCTCTGCTTCAGAATGACATTTCAATCGGGTTGGGCCTTTCTCCTCCGATTGTGTTTATATGGAGCATTTTGTTTCGGGTTGGGTTTTTAACACGATTCCAATTGGAATAATTGGGTACATGTAAATGCAGCTATAATTAAAAGTAGGAGGTACCCTTTACCCTCACCTACAAAATAAACATGAAATCAATTGAGATAACCAAGAGGAGTACAGTAGTTCTGGAATATAGGTTGAATTAAATTATTTTATAATGCATAATTCAGAGCAATTCAGAGGGCTTTGAGTTTGTAGAATAAAGGGAGTCATGTGACAGTGTGACACGTTTGGTGCAGTATATTGTTTATATCATTATTTGGGATACTGTTTATCAAATTGTATTCCTATTTGTTTAGAGTTTTGTAGCTCATTGGATTAATTTAGTTTTGCCCCATTGTGGATGAAGCAATTTATTTAGAATGGTATAACATTTTATCTTGTTATCTATTTGTTTCAAACTATAATTGTGGATACTTTTCTTGGTGTTGGGTTTATGGGGACAGAGTGGAATTACTTTATTTTAAGTCAGAGGTCTTCAACGTTTTTCGGGCCAAGGACTCCCTTGGCTGATAGAAACATATCACAGGGTATAAAATATTGAGTTGCTGGCCAACAATAATATGTAGGACGGCCTATTAGTGCCATATATTAAAGTTGTCCACTAACTAAGCCATTCAACTAATTATTGACAGATTTATATATTTCTAACACAGGCTGTACACAGGCTGCAGTCCCGGGGAGGGGCAGTGCCCGCCGCTCCTGCGCGCTCTCGCACGCGCTCCCGCACGCGCTCCCCGGAGTACTGACAGCTGATCTGAGACAGGTGACAATCAGGGACTCCCACACCTGTCTTCTATATGGATGATTGCTGTCAGCATGTCTTTAAAACGTTTATGTTCCCCGCAACTCTTGCGGGTTATTTTGCTTTCATGCTGTTGTGTTTTGTACGCTCTGTTATATTAAACCTTTTTGTTACTTCTTATTCCCTCGTTGTTGCCTCGGTCCTTCGAAACGCTACAATGGTAATGTATATTTCATGAAAAATTATTAATTTTTGGAAGAAAATATAATTGGGATCATATACTTAGCAGGAGCCCCAGACCCCAAAGTATAAGATGCATGGTAATGCATACTTTTGGGGGGCTCCATTAAAAAAAAATTGCTTTGCCCTCTTATTCATGAATGTCTGGTGACTTCCTCCCCTGTTTTATCTTGCTGGTGTGGTCTACTGACCACTGGCCTGCAACAGTTCACATCCCCTACCAACGCACTTTGGCCTACATGCACCTCTATCACATACTTTAATTATTCTCACTCTGTGCACCTGTGTGTGACTAGGGAAGGGTATATACAGTATGTTGGGAACTAAGTTTTGTTCCTTGTCGGTTATTGTTTGTCATTGTCCTGCATACATGCCGAGAGCCTATTGTTAGAAAGCATTTTAGGATTGTCGAGTCTGTTGTTAGAAAGCATTTTGGGATTAAAATGATTAGCTAAAACTCGTGATTTTGTTGATTCCAGGATTCCATATTTTAATTTAGTCTGCACTTGAACTCACCACAAAAACCCTGACATAGTTCAGTTGTAATAACTAAAGTTTGTTAGCAGCTTTCACAAGACACAGCTATGCGGTCACAAAATGCATCGCAGTAATACAAAATAAAATACACAAAGTGCATTATACATTAAAAGCTATATTAAAAAGGACTAACAATGTAGTTTGGGATGTAGTGACAAACACATTTTTTCTACTGGGGAATCTGCTGAATTGGGCAAATAAAGTAGCCTTATCTAGAATAACAACATTCCTAAAAATCATCAATATGGCAGTTGGAATGATATCAAAAAATAGCAAATGCATAAGGGCTAATAATGATCTATTAGCCACCTGAATATTCACCAGCAGAATCTGATTTTGAACGTATGATCTCTTGTAGAAAAGTAATTTGTTCTTAAACAAAATATCTCTGTTATTACAAATAATATTAGGTCAGAATATGTACATATAGCCAGACAAGGAGATGTGCTAATGAACAAATACATGTCAACAAATAAAGCTCATGGGCACACCTTGACTGGTTTCAGTCGCTGACGCTTCACTTTTTATCGTTGATCAACACTCGCCACGCCCACGCAGCAAACATCACTGAAAGTAGAACTACTGCAAGAATATTGCAAACGTTTTAGAGGAAAGACATGGTTCAGTAAAATCGTTCAATGAACGTAACAAACGTTCAGTCAACTGAACACACTGCATTTATTGTACGAGTTGAGCTGACTGAATATCTTTAATTATGGCCTCCTTTTTTAAATTACTGAGGGATTTCCAAAGACGATTCAGAATCATCCAGATAAGTCGCGTACATGGATCACCACAAGGTAAATATGTTTACTTCATAGGTTAGCCAAAGAGATGTTTACAGTAACAAACCGGTTTCTGTTAAGGAGTTTTTACATTACAACTTGTAGTATAGGCCATATGGACTTTGGGGAGTAGGGGTTGGTCTGCCGTTGGGAGATTACACCCTGGGGTATACTTTTTTTCCCCACACACAAATGTTTAAACATGCTTGTTTTTTCAAGCCAACCTAAATGTCATGAACTGCCTTTATACGAGTTTCTTTTTCTAATCAGACTTTTCCATATCACTTCAATTGTGTGTGCGTGCGCGTCTGGGCAGTTCATTGATCAGCAGGCATGTCACAGTCACCCGTTCAAATCTGAATTTGTCACCAGATTTAAAATAAATGTGAGAAAAACATGGAGAGCAGGCTAGTGTAGGATATTGGTATGAATTGAAGGCTTCTGTGCATCTTGTGCGGCATGTATACTGGATGGTATGGATTTTCTGATTTTTGTATTTATTCCTCCATCAGCCTTCACATTAAACTTTTATATAATATAGGCCTATGTTAATAATTTAAATAAATAAAAACAATGCACGGTTTAAAAATATCTAGCTTAACATAATTTATTTGACTAGATTGTGACATTTTATTAAGTGGCTATATTTTTTCCCCATTCAGATGAGTAGCATATTTTTGTTAGGGCTACTGTAGGTTTGACCGGAATCGTGATCGTTTTATTTTCTATCAAGATTAGGATACTTTCTCCCGTTTATTGTGATCTGTGGTAGACTAACGTTGAATTTGAGCTAGCATGGCCTCACACCGTTCTTATTATAAGCTATCCATGGCTCACATAGGCACTTCAATCTGAGAGAGATCACTGATCACTGTTGTGTGCGCAGGTGCCATTATTTTCTCTTCAAAATATTATCTGTGTTTGCGAATGAAGAAGCACAAAAAGAATACTTTCCCGCCCATAGGTGTTGCAGCTCAACCACCACGTGACGTTTGATGCCATCTTCTCACCTGACCTTTTCAACCTCAATATGCTATGAGGCGGAGCCATAGCCTATATTAATCTTCATTTTAACGAGCCAAAAAAAACAAAAAACAAACCTCGCACAGTGACCAGTCGTTATATAAATGTAGAGCTGCTCTACCTAAACTTTCAAGACTTGGTTTAGAATAATGCAGTATACTATTGTTTGTAGGCATATATTTTAGTTTGTAGGCATATATTTTGTATAAACGACACGATTCCTGCTACTATGAAGTCGCAGTGAGCAGTGGATATAAGCGGTGGCGCTGCAGTCGGCCCGGTTTGTTGGCGGAGCACAGGCAAAACGTAACGATCGTCGACCGATATTGACATGTTGCAACTTGCAGCTCTGACATCGATCTGAATGACACAACGCTGTGTCATTTCAACTGACATTATATTTTTAGGAACAGTCTCTGGCTACTTACCATCCTGGCGCCTTGAGCTTTGTAGCAAAGTCGTGTCTTGTCTGTGGGGCTGTGGCTGTCTAACTCTACTTTTCGCTTCCTGACTGCACGTAGAGCAAAGGTTTACTGCATCTTACTCCAAAGGGACGAAGAGCAAGCGGTGGAAAGGTGAACGGGGAGATGAGCACCAATCGACGCATTAAAATAATATACTGTATATCCTGGACCGGTTACATTAGGCGTAGCCTACTGTAGCCCATCTGCTAGACTCCTTCGCCCCCGTCAGGACATGAACATCAAAAACAGCCAATTAATATTTTCTTGAATGTCACATGACACATCTTGTCTTATTTTTATTACAATTTAGATGTTCGTGACTAGGCGTTCAATAACAGGCTTTAACATTAATAATTAGGTAATATAATCAACGATATTCGATCTTCAGTGTTTTAATATAGGCTATTGTCACCACCACGTGACAAGTAGTTGTGGTTACACATTGCTTGAATCGTGTTTAATAACCGACCTACCGTGCATGTAGCCTGTATAATTATATGCAGTTAGGGAAATTGGCGTAGTTGGGACATGTATGCGAGTTCTTTTTCATTTGTAATTTTAATAAAACGTATAGGATGAATTAGGGTAATATGGGACATTGGCAATACTATGGGACACACATAAACCAGTCTGTTTATTTACTGTTTAACTAAATCTCATAAATACTTGTATCCTATTATATGTTTAGTATAGATGTTGGTGTGACTGAAATCATACAACTTCATGGGAGTTATGTCACAGAAATAGACATGAAAAATGTCAATCAGAAGCTCCCCCTGAGAATTGCATGTCATAGTCAGTGACATGGATTCTGACATGATTAATGACAATTAAGTATATAAATCTGGCATAAATAAGACCATGTTCCTAATTTCGATAACATTCTGCTTGTGATCCAAGTAACCAACAAAATATGCTTTATTCAAAAGTGATGTTGTCACTTTATCAAAATATGTAAAGTCAGTTTATTTATGAAGCACATTTACAGTAAAAACAGCAAATGCTGTACACAACAATGCAATTAACAATGAAGACATTATAAAATCAAACAACAATAATACACAATAAACAAACAATACAGTTTAAGCATATAGTGACCCAGAATTACTCAAACCCTAGAGAACACATTTGTGTTTTTAGAAGAGATTTAAATGGCTCAGTGGTGAAAGATTATTAGAATTATGAAATGTAATAACATGGGAACAAAATATGATATGAAATATGGTTGGTAATTTGGGACAGCATGCTATGATAATCTGGGACAATCATTTAAATGAATTTAATGGGGGAAATGCACATTTAGGTAGTTGCAAAGCTATCTATGCGGTCACATTATATCTTATAAATGTATATATGCTTACCCTACATGCTTTGACAAAAAATAAACTGACAAATGAAAAAGAAAAAAAAAAGTTTAAGACTGCATTAACTAGTTTGGTATTTGGTAGTAGATAAGATACCCGACTAACTACCACATACAGTAATGTTAGTTCTCCAGCTACTACAATAGTCTCATAATTAGCCCCCAATATAGTAAAATTACTTGTGGCATAAATATTGGTGACATTGAGTTTGGCATGCATGAAGTGTGGTGATTTATTCATTTTTTAAAGACCATACAAGTGTCCCAGATTACAGTGACCTGTCCCAGAATGCATAATTCAGGCAGACATTATTTGACACAAAGAAAACTAATGTGTCATTTCTCCTCTGGGTATGGAAGCTACATTATTTCTTCTTGTGTGGTTAGAGAACATCTTGGGGATTACAGAAAGGTATAATGTGTTGATATAATGTTTTAGACAGATATTAGTATAAATCCCAGAAATCATTATTGCAAAATATGTCCCAAATTAGCCTATACCGATTCAATAAATAATGTGTTTTAAAATAGTTTATAATCTTCATATTATTTTTTATATTTAATATCATATTTGGTAAACTATTCTTTGAATTCAGAGAAGTGATCGTGCAACACGTTTTTATTGCTGTTGCAATACACAATTATTCAAACAAAATGCATCAAAGATTAACCAAACATTATACAACCTGAAGAATCAGAGATATCTTGCATGCATGGGGCTGTTCACAGTTAGATCGTTACAGTCTTGGTGACAGCCAAGTTACTGAAATGAGTCTGCATCCTAGTCTGTACCTCACAAGGCAAGAGCAAACCAATGCATGCAGTGCAAACACAGACTGGACATTTGAAAAGCCCTGTTCACGTATAGGCTTATCAGGGGTCAAGCACTGTCCTGACATCTGGGAAATCATCAATCAATCAATCAATCTTTATTTATATAACACTTTTCATACAAATTAATGTAACACAAAGTGCTTCACACTGCAACGTCATTAAAAACAATACAAAATGAGTAAAAACAATACAATTTAAAAATTAAATAAAAGTAATACCACCACTCAAGTTACACTCATCATCCCAACCCTCCAATCACAAACAAACATCGGGAGTCCCATTCCCACAATCCCCAAAACACAAAACACAAACCACCAGGGACCCCAGACCCGCTCCCCAGCCACCTCAATCTCAGTCAGAGAATGGAACCCCGAAGATATTGACATCATGTGGTCCTTCTATCTGCTGTTACGTGTCATCTATGTTAGAGAACATGGGTCATATGTTGTCGAACACTATGAATGGGTGCAGATCTATTGGGTGATCTGAGGGGAGGACATCTATATATCGCTGGGATATAAGGGCAATCTGGCAGCTGTCCATACCGCCTGAGGATCTTGATGAAAGAGATCTTGATTAGCCTATACGTTCAGAACGGCAGGACTTTGACATATCAAGCATGCTCTCCACTTGCGACGCAGCACTAAAAGTAATTTACAATAACTGTCACCTGAAAGGTGTGGCCTCCTCATTGGAGCATGCTAGGTTATATGTCACTCCCCATTGGTGGAGCTCTCTACTCAAGGCACATTGGGTTATAAATGTGTTTTTATCTTGGTCATAGGCAACCAGCAAGACAAACAACAATGATAAGAAGCCATTGCAGACCTGTATGCAGCACAATAGGCATATTGTGAGCCCGGCAACTGGATGTTAATTAACAGTAGGTATAGCTTTTGGTAATATTCAATTTTGTTTAGGAAATGTAATTTGTATTTTGACGTGGTATGAATATGAATTAAAACCTTTTATAGGTACATACCACATCATGGTTATTTTGATAGGCTTTTTTAAACTACCTACATATCCTATTAAAGGTATCGTAACTTATTCTGGAGAAAGGTTGTTGATATTTGTATTCAATGAAAACACTATAGGCTATATAGTATATAGTTTTTTTGTGTGGTCTGCACCACTTTTTGTATTCCTATTTACGGAGCCAGTGCTGTGTAGACGTAGCCTAACGGATTAAAATGGCTCAGGATAGATTTTATTAGGTGGGGGGATGAAAGTGTAAGAAAATGTTCTAAACTTTTAAGCCAGTACAACTATGCATTGAAACCGTTGGACTTCTATAGTCAATGTGCTTCTGTAGCTCTAAAAAGCATTTTGTAGTTCTGTCTACTCTATAATATTTCAGAAATATTAATTGATAAATGTGCTTTTCACTGTTATGATAAACACCATTAGTCTACATCCCAGGTGCAAATAGCGTACTTTACAGGGCATGCCTATAACCAAGGGGATATATTTGGCTATATTGACAATATTTTTTATTAGCAAGTATGTATTAGTATGCAATTGTATAATTGCTTACTATACTTGTTAAGATATAAACATCTGTATTTACCCAGTGCAGAGATCACAAGAACTTTGAGTTTCAAAGTCAAATGGAAAATGTGTACATTATTTATTTACTTATATCATGAGTTATTTTGATGACAGGAGTGCCTCACTCTTTGTTGAAGGCAAGTTTGTTATTGCTTGTATCACTGTGTGATATTTACTTTTGGCTAGCTCAGCATATCTCAGCTGCATTTGCAATTACACAAAAACACATAGCAACCAGTGGTATAGACTACGATGCGTAATATTCCATGAAGGTCAGTTACCATTTAACTGATTATGATAATGCACAATGATTCATCCTTACCAGTTCAAGATACAGATTTTTATTTGCAGTTCTGGTACATTATATAATTAGGTGGGTGAAATGTTTTGAAAATAATTTTATATTTAATACATCATAAATTAAATTTGTGTTTTGGTTTTACTACCCACATCATTGTCTGTTTACTGAATTCTTGTTATTACAAGGTGAGCTTCATTCTCCCTGTGCCATGGCGGGCCAGAAACATAGGTGTCTCCTGCTGGCTTCTCTCATAAGTGGGACCATATTTTACTGCCTCCTTCCTCATATCTTCTATAGCCAGACCCAGTAAGACAATGGCTTCATAAGAGCTAATAGCTAGTAGTAGCCTAAACAAACAACATTCTGGAACAACTGAAATAAAACCTTTTGTTCAGATGTGGATCTCCTAAATTGTACAATACTTTGTTCTTGTTGTATTTGTAGTCCTAAAATCAATAGAAGTTTAATGTAAAATAGAAAATAATTGAGCTATTTTTACAACAAAACGTTTTAAAACAGAAACGTTGTTATAGGTAATACATGTTTTAAATGATAAAAAACAAACATATTCTATTGTTGTTTGACAAATAAATGAACATATTTGAGTGGTATTTTTTGTCTTTGCCATGCATTTGGTTAGCAAATACTTTGTATATGTTAACCCATGTTATCCCTATTGATGGCTACGGCTATACATATTAGATTAAATATTTATGCAGAAACACTTGATAATGATTGAACTTTTTATAGGTGACATGGTGACTATAGGTTTTCTTTTTATAGGCTGCCAGTTCCACACTCCTGTGCTCCAAAAACATTGTCAATTTACAGCTCCCAGAATAACTACAGTCAGAAGACCTTCTGCACTCCCAAGGTGGATATCATGTTCATGAAGACCCACAAAACGGCCAGCAGCACATTTCTCAACATCCTCTTCCGTTTCGGGGAGAAACACGGTTTGCGATTTGCCTTACCTAATAGCCGCAATGACTTTTTTTACCCTTCATTTTTCCAACGGACTCAGGTTCATGGCTACAAACCTGGAACGTGCTTCAATATTATTTGCAACCACATGCGCTTTAATGGCCCAGAGCTGGCTGAGGTTATGCCTCTGGACACCTTTTACATGACAATCCTGAGAGATCCTGCAGACCTCTTCGAGTCTTCTTTCCACTACTTTAAGAATGTTGTGCCCCTGACATGGGGGATTGCAGGGAACAACAAGATGGAAACGTTTTTACAAGAGCCAAATGTTTACTATGACGACAATAGATATAACTCATTCTACCTGAAAAACCTGCAGTTTTTTGACTTTGGGCATGACAATAATCTAGACCCAAATGAAACGTTGGTTAATGATGCCATCAGAGCTATCTCCAGAAGATTCCATTTAGTCATGCTGGCAGAATACTTTGAGGAATCACTCATCCTGCTCCAGGACGCCCTCTGCTGGGAGATGGACGACTTGCGCTTCTTCAAGCTCAACACCCGTATGAAATCTACAGTTTCTAAGGTGACTCCTGAATTGAGGGCTAAGGCCCTAGATTGGAATGGCATTGACTGGAAGCTGTACCAGTATTTCAACGCCACCTTCTGGGAGAAGGTGGAAGCGTACGGAATAGAGCGTATGGCAGAGGATGTGCAAGAGCTCAAACGACGGAATGCCAAGTTGGAGAACATATGCATTGAGGGAGGACATGCTGTAGATGCTAGCAACATTCAGGAGGCAGACATGCAACCCTGGCAGCCTCTGGGAGAGAAGTCAATTTTGGGATACAACCTGAAGAACAATGTAGACAAGGCCTACATTGAGCTGTGCCGCAAAATGCTGACTCCAGAGATTCAGTACATGACCGAGATGGGGGTCAACCTATGGCTTACCAAACTCTGGGGTCACGTGAGATCCATTATTAACTGGTGATGAGCCACGTTTCAGCAGATCTGCCAAATGTTGAGAATTCTCAACTGTGCAAGTGTATTGGGCAGGGTTTAGTGCAGTCTGGGTGATAGACACCCAGGTAAAGATTGGAGGTTTGAAACCTTGTGTGGAGTTGGACTACATGCAATGATCCAAGATCAAGATGCCTTACCCTCATCTAGTACTTGTAAAAGTCGCTCTTGTTAAAGTGTATGCTAAATGACCTAATTGTAATTTATATTGTATTGATACATTATGAGATAAGACCGTCTATTATTATTATTTAACCATATTATTGACGAGACACACTGACCTTGGCCTGTGGTGGTGTTGGCATGGTTTAGCTACGGTTGCATTCAGTGGAATGGACTTTGCTATGTCCAATAAACCTTTTTATTTTAAATTCGGCATTCTTAAACTACCTTCAAAGACATTTGTGGGGTTTAATGGGTGTGGCAGTGTTGCTCAGTGACATATGGAACCTGTTAGGGTCTTTTATAGTTACATAGCTATGAGTGTTTGTCATCATCACTATTTTGTACAAGTATAAAATGCCTCATTCTGATATGAAATTAATTCAAGTTTTCATACACCAATGGCGATTGCTGCCATGCAAGGCGCAACCAACCACCGGGAGCAGTTGGGGGTTGGGGGTTAGGCATCTTGCTCAATGATGCTTACAGGTAGGTCAACACCAGGGCTCAAACCCACGACCTGGCTGGGAAGACCACTAGACCATCCTGCCCCCTAAGACTATCCCTGTGTTCAGGATGGTGCAACGTTTGCTACAAATTCAATGAACATGAACGGCATTGGACTGAACAGCAGGTTACAAAACAGGGAGGAGTTGGGCTGTCCATATATGGTAGACTGTGGGTTGAACAGCAGGTTACAAAACGGGGAGGAGTTGGGCTGTCCATATACGATAGACTGTGGTTTGAACAACGCTCACATGGCTAACAACAACAACAAAGGGATTGGGTTTTACTGCTGTAGTTTGTAGTGTTTCAGCTGTACAGATGCACAAGGTGATATAGTAGAAACACATATTTTGGTGCATAGTGCACAAACCAGTTCCAATCTACAATGGTTGTGTGAACATATTCCAATTGTAAATGTTCTGCATTTCATATCAGAATGAGATGGCATACATTTAAGATTGAATAATATGGTAATAAAAACCACATTTGGTACTGGTACCAAATAATTATGTTATCTCACAAATAGGCTACATATAAAACACCAACCGGTTCCTAATATGCCTCCCCACTGCTTCACGTCACTGAGGAAAACTCGCTACGGCCATTAAATGCTGCAAACGTCTTTGAAAGTAGTTCAAGAACGTTTTCAACGTTATAAAGGAAACGTGTTGTTCAGTAAAATTGTTAATTCAATGTTCAAAACTTTCTGTCCACTGAATTATATGAGAGAGATTTGGGGGTGTGGTTCACGGGACTTGCCAGCTTGCCAGTTGGAATACCTTAACTTGTATATTTAAATGAAATGGTGCTAAGCAGACATCGCTACATACATCACAACCTGTGTGAAAGTGATTAGCCTTCACAGGGCCCTTAGCTGTTATTAGCAATATGGTGTTGCTGTCTTTTAGAAATTATATTTGTTGTATACTGTATGTAACATATGTTTTGTATCTTTTTATAATGTGCAGTTTGTTTATTCATGTTTATTATGTTTAACTGTGTGAGGCCCCTCTTGTCTGTGAAAGGTGCTGCTGTATATCAATATACTTTACTTACTTACATTAGGGGCCCATGGTCCTCAAGGGACTGACATGACAGGTGTTTTTACTGTACAGATGGGCAGGTATTTTACCAGAACACGACATATCTGGGCCCTATTCCCTTTTCTTGCTAAACCTCTTCTTCAGTGCCTAAATACCATATATAATAAGCGTAAATAAAGATATGATGATGTTTTACAGTGGTAAACACAACTATCTAAACTTTTTTGGAGCATGTTGCAATTATCAGATTTTAAAATTACATTTTTTTATATATATAATATTTAAATATAAAATGTAAAACTCTTCACAAATATCTTCTGTCTATAAATCCTAAACGTCAGAATTGGGATTATTATACATTCAAACTCCATTTGTTCAATATCACTGAATATCACTGATCACTGTTATTGTCACACACATGTTCTGTCAGCAGATGGCACTAAAGTCCAACATTTTGTTGTTTCTCTCAAGATCAAAAAGGCATGAGTCACTCTTAAAACTCATCACGTCACTACATTATTAGAATGCCACTACATTATTCTCTCATATCCAGCCTCTGGCATTACCAGGGTTCATCAAGGCTCTGAAGCATGGCTAAAGCCTCTGTGGCAGTCATTCTTCTGCTGACATTGTTCTGTTCTCTATTCAAATGTTCAATGTGGTTGTAGCTCAAAGCTAAGTTTCAGCTTTGCAATAGACTAAACAGACTAGACTAAACAGACTAAAAAACAACAAATTGTTGCTAGGCAAGGAGCAAATGATAATGCATACGGTCAATATGACTGTTATGGCCATTCCAGGTAAAAATACTCAACTCTTTTGCTAGGTCAGCAATGTTTGAAGAGGCCTCTGATTGGGAGGCCCTCTCAGACACTGGGAGGCCTCTCTCACACACATCAACTGTAGTTCTACATGGCAGATATGCAGGCCAAACCCGAATGCACATGAAGCTCATGCTAGCTGCAGCCAGGTGATCAGATCATGTTAAAACTTATAATTGTTTGTACAGGCTTTGCAATACTGTCAGGCATACATGTCCAGTTAAGACAGTCTGTCTTGTAAATGGGTGCATGTATCCAAAGCACTTGACAATATTTTGTCTGACATTCACAGAGTCACACATACTGATGGCATGCTGCCATGCAAGGTGCAACCAACAACCAGGTAGGGGGTTAGGCATCTTGCTCAATGATGCTTACAGGTAGATCAACAACAGGGTTTGAACCTACAACCTTCCAGCTGGGAGCCCAACACCCAGACCACTAGACCACCCTGCCCATGCCCTGTCTTGTGATTATATGATAGCAGTGGAGTACCATCACTGAACATATATTTGTACATTTTAACATGCATGGTGGTAAATAATTAATATTCCATCAGTATCAGTATTAGATTATGGTGACGTGTTGTACATGCCTCTATTATGTATGCTTGACACTGTGCGATGGTTTTGAGGTTTGTTACAAATCCCAAATCACTAACCCACCTGTAACCTGTACCCTATACTATATACTAGAGTGGGCTGGCAATCACTAGCTTTTAGCTCATTGGTATATTTTTGTTTACAAAGCCATTCTTAGAAAGCTCACATAATTATGCTCTTACATTGCCCAACAGGCTAATGATACATACTGATTGCGTTCCCAAAACTATATTTTTCTTATGGTTCCTAAAATTGAAAAATTATTTCAGTACTGTGATCCTTCCAACTGGAATGAGCTACATAATATGTTATAATTAAACTTATTCTGTGACTATATGAGTTTAATCTACGACATATACTTAGATGGGTTGTTGTAATTGTTCTTAATCTACACTGTAAAGTATAATTATGAGTAATAACAGTAGAAATCTATATGTTTTATTATTTATGTTGTGATTTTATGTTCTTGTAACTTTCATGTGCTGCTATTTTGACCAGGTCCCTCTTAAAATGGAAATGATTCATCTCAATGTAGCACAATTAGATAAGATAAAATATAGGCCTAGGTGTATTTTAATCTGTTCTGTTTGACATTTTGTGTGCATATCATATATCAAGGAGATTGTATCAACAAATGGGAAAAGGCTATATCTAAATAATAGTAATGTCGGCACAGCATAATGACAATCCATTCACAAAAATTACATTAATTAAAACAAATCCATATAAAAAGTAATGTGATGTGTAATGTGTTGCAGCCATGTAATACAGTTTAAGTGTGGACGCTACCAGTAATGTTTCACATTTGGTCAAACATTATTGTAATCCTATGCATGCGCTTAAACAGTCAAGGCCAACTGTAGCCTAACCGATTAACAATTTGAGACATGTCGATCAGCTGTGCAGCTCCAGGCTAGTCATTCTCATCCACATTGCACTGCAAAGATGTGACGTAATTGCCCTTTCACCGAGTTCTCCGTCGGCTGCAAGTGAGGTAACTATCGGACAAACGCCGGTGTAGTGTCGATTAGACTCCCCGTGCCGGAATTTACTATATCCTATAATATTGAATAGGCCTATTTTCGTGCGGCCCCGGGCACAGTTTCGCCACGACACCTACAATAAGATGACGGTGGTTGGAGGACGGAGAGAGTCAAGAGCGATATTGCTCACCCTTATCTTTTAGATTCGGAACCTCTAGGTTATTTGTTTCGTGTAGATATGCCATGTCAAATAGCCGAAAGCGTCCTCGGTTTCCACACATTTAGTCGATTTTGTCGAAGTAAAACCAGGAAATAGTCTTTTCATTTAGCCTAGAAGCACATGCTGCTGTTTACATGGCAAGGTTTTCTTCAACAATGTTATTTAGCCTGTTTAGTGTACAATTCAAGTTCCGTATAGGCTTGCGAATTCACATAAGTGAATTCGGGGCTATAAATAGCCGCTCACCCTCCCCCTACCTCTGTTTTATGCCTTGACTAGGGTTACTATCGGACAAGCTGCAGCGTTCTTTAATCCCACACTCTTCTGATGCATGTACATATATGTGAATAACTTGTTTTATACACATCATGGCCGTTCATTTTAGACAATAAAAAGTAACATAAATCTAACTCTCACCTACACGGAAATAAATTGTGTTTCATCATCATTGTTTGTGTTTATTTTAGGGTTATTGGTGGTAGGATAGTATGTAATCTGAGGTAGGATACTGTATAATACTAACCTAATCTATTTTAGATGTACTGGTTCGTCTTCCTGGAAACCAAGAAACTTCACAGTTGCCACCACCAGACTTCAAATGAGTCAATATGTTGGTGGTGGGCTTTTTTCTTCAATTTCCAGTTTTTGCATTCCATACATCGCAAAAGGGAATACAATTGCATTGACAAGACGATTATTTGTTGTCAAGTCATAACTATATATGAGATAAGTCATATTATGAGATCAGTAAAATAAAAGTAAGAGTAAAAGTATTTAAACAATGAGAAATGTCACAGAACATAAGCAAGGATTTCAGTAAAACCATATTTGAAATATTCCTCCCTCAATGTGTTTAAAATTCATGAAAAGTTGATTTAAAAGTGAAAACGATTCTAATTCATATATAAATGCGCACACGGTCTCTTCTTCAATTATAACAAGTCTACAATGTTGTTGTTGATATCTCATAGTTATTATTATTTTATATGTTATTGTGGCTTTGCCATCTCAGAATAATGATTTATCTCATAATTATAATTTATTGTCTCATAATTATGACCTGGTATCTCACAATAATGACTATCTCATAATTAAGATGTATTGTCTCATAATTATGACCTGGTATCCCATTATAATGACTTAGTATCTCATAATAATTAGTATCTCATAATTATGACATACTATATCATAATTGATAGTGGCCAAAGGGCTTCGTGATTCAATACAAGTTCCACCGTCACAGTTGCTCAGATGTTTTGCACCAAAAATACCTTCATAGGTTTACGCACAGGAGGTAAGGTGGAGTGCAAACAATCCCATTGGAGCGTGCAAACCCTATTTTGGAAAGATGGGTTGCAGGGCCCTGAGCAGACAATAGCTTTGGGATGAGCATGTTGTGTTACGGCCTTGCGCAAACACAAATGGTAGTCTATTCTGTGTCAAATGAACACTCACAGGCTATGCGTTATTTGTGTCTAATCCGACCCATCAAATGGGTTTAGTGCAATGAGTGCAGAGCTGAAAAGGTGGCGGTATTGCATGTTTTGAATCCGCACGTGCTTCCCTTATGTGGGAGTATAGCGACAAAGAAGCTGGCTGAATATGACCGAAAGTTACCTCTCCTCCTCTCTCTCTCCTCCTCTCTGCTCCGCATTGGGTAGCGCTATAAAAGCTTGGTTGGTGAAAAAAAGCATTTGTGAGAAAAAGACACGGAGATCAGTTGAGGACAATAACGGTCGACACGAAAAAAGGACCACTTTTTGTCTTTTTCTATACACGAGGGAATACAATTTATGAGTGGAGAGATAGTGGATATTGACAAGGTTTGTGAGTTTTATAGTTTTAGATTATATAGTTTCTTTGTTTGTTGGCTGATGATGACATCTGTTTCATTGTGGTAGTCACAGACATAATTTGTACACATTGCAATTGATAGACAACTTTCTCTATGCTTTTTGTAGGGAATGTATTGGGGAATGTAAATGTTGCATTCTAGCATTTTGTCTTATAGTCGTTTTATCACCGCATAATTGTTGATTGACGTGACTGTGCTGAATGTCAGTGACTTAAAAAAGCAAATTGGTTCTTTTGGTGAAATGACAAAACAGTGTCAGTAGTTTGTGTTTATATGTAGGCTATCCGTTGTGTGCGCTGACAGCGGAGCATCTGAGGTTCTCAGCAGCGAGCTGAGGATGACCGACAGTAACCCCATTTTACTTAGAACAATGAAACACATGAAATGTGATTTCAGACGGCAAGTTCACTGATCACACTACACTGACATTGGCACAGGTGCACTGCACGATCACTTAATATTTTCACTATTAGGCCTTTATTAGGTTACTGAATATTTAGCTTAACAAAAGCTTATATACTCTTTGGTACACGCTAAATGCAACCTGCGCGATGTAGCCTATGTTGTTTGTGTCAGTGATTCTAATGTTGAGGACATTTTCGCTTCACTTTTTATTGATTGTTGACAAAAAATACTTTTTTTAAGACATGATCGCACGCAGTCAGAATGAAATTGTTCTATGAGACAGGACTATAATGTGTTCCGCATGCGGATACATAAAGACAATTGCATAAAGACTACAGTTTAACATGAAGCACGTGAGTCTGAATGGTAAACAAGTTAAAATGTGTAATAATCACGTGGAACACTAGAGGCGCTTTGCACCATTTGGGTTGCTGTTAGAATGTGTCACAGACCATACATGTATTGTTAGAGTAGCCCACACGTCACGCACTTAGATAACATATTGTTTTTTATTTGATTACCAACAACACATTTTAAACGATCACACTCGCAGATACAGTAACTGCAGTGTTCAAGGATCTGTTTCATTACAAACAAAGATTGCTTGATTGGTCTATAGGTGATGGGCTCTTGATGGGTGATGGTCTGTAATAGGGCTCTTGATTTTTTTGACTGGTCAGAGAGGATGTCATTAGATAAGGATGTGCCTGCAGAATTTGCTTTAGGCTATCCGCGTGTAACAGTAATACACTAGAAACAATATATGTTGCTTATCCTCTCTTTGCCTCATTCCCAAATTTGAATATTCAGAAGGAGGAAAATCAGTATAGCCTACAATAGTATTAGCAAACATGTAACTATAGGCCACTCTCAGTACTAACCAGATGCCTGACGGAACAGATACCCGGGACCCCTTGACTTTGGGGAGCCTTTGGTTGGCATTTCACTGTATAGATTGTCCCATCTATTACTAAATCAAGGAAATCATAATAAATTGCCTCCCTCCATTGGATTAATCTGGCCATGACCAGTTTGGTCTGCATCATCTGACATCCATGTAATTTGTCTTTGAAATGTTTTCTGATGATCCATCTGATTGTAAAATGCCTCACATGCCAATTGTTAACTGACACAACTAACACATAACTTGGTTAGACTAAGTACTATAAAATAATATTTCTGTTACCAATTAGAGATTACAGCGATGCATAGCACTACTTGTTTGTATGATATAGGCCTTGTGTGTTGCTGTTTTCTTGTGAGACCCTGAGACAAGGACATACATATAATTAAATTGTTGTCCTAGTTTATAGAATAGAAGAATATCGCATATGCTGCAGCTAACAGGGATCCTAATGAATCAAAATCAAATCAAATATGGTGTAGCTTGTAGGCTAGATTGTGTAAAATAATAGTAAATGACTGGATGACCAATACTTTGAATAAAAAACATTTTTTATGTAATTATTACTTTACAAGGGCAATAATATCCAGATACATTTAAACTGTGTAATAGCAAACAAGATGACTCTCAAAACATTGGAGAAAGTAATCTCATGCCAAACTCACTTGGATCAAAATATTATGGATTTATTAGAACTATGTGTCCTTAATTAATGTCATTGATGTTTCCAATAATTAACATTTTAGTAAAGGACTGTTGAATCCACACTGACAAATAGATAGCCAATTACTGAGACAGAACAACGTTTTGCAAACACAGTGAATGTTGTTGTGCATTAAGCATTTTATTATTTTATTTTCAGAGGTTTGGCTAATCACCATGGAATTAACAATAACAATCATTACAGTCCATTAAAATATATGTTTGAAGATATAAATGGTTTACCTACATAAACAGTGTAGAAGGCTTTTTCAAATTCCTGTATTATAAATGTATTTATGTCATGACCAGTAATATAACTTTTTAAATGATGTATGTCTAACTAACTAGTTATATCAACATTCAGGTTGACTACTGAGCTATAGTACTTATACTTTGGCCATAACCAAATGCACTTCTTTAATAAATAATCCATTCTTCCACTGTCAAACAACTGCTTACATTTGACCTTTGGATGATGGTGAGCCTAACATCAGATGTACTAAAGCAATACCTAGTGAAGAGATACATCTCCTGTAGCCAGCTAGCTCATTAGACTTGGTCTTTGTAGTTTGGACAATAATCACTCAATTTACAGAGTGGTTTGGCATTGGCAGTTGGTACTGGTATGTTGGTTTACTTTGGAGATACTGCCCGGTCATAACCTGGTATTATACAAATCTACTTTCAGAACAGACTGAGTTATTTTCATCCTGTGCTGTTTGTGGACTTTATTGTGATGTACATTGTTCACACTATGCTACTGAGTTGTAGCAGAGATGCAGCGTTGGCCAACAGCAAATGCAATCTTGTTTGTTGTAGTTGTAGAATTCTTCCAGGCTGACATCTGGCTTTACAGCCAAGGCTGGCTGTAAAGCCAGATGTCAGCTGTGTACAGTGGGGAAACCATGACTGCTAGGACATTTTAAGTGTGCACGGTAGTATCTGACACTGTTCCTCCCTTCCTTTGGTTGGCTTGCAGTGAGGAGTGGAGCGCGCTCAGAGTTGTTGAGCAGGCGAGATGGCCATCTCCACTCAACTGGGTTTACTGCTGTGGAAAAACTTCACGTACCGCCGGAGACAGACTGTAAGTAGCTGAACTAACTCCCTAATGCAAAGCGAATGGGCACTGCTGGTGACCACTGACTAGCAACAGTGTCATAGTTTCATGCAAACTATTAACATGGGATTCTTACAGCTCCAGCAACAAAGGACAAAAAAATTAATAATTATTAATAAAAAAAAATCTGATATATTGTTTCGACCATGGTCCTGAATTTGTGTGGACATTTGTATATCATGCGTATTATATTGTTCATAATCCCAATGGAAACAGAAGGCTCAATATTTGTGAATCACAAGTATTTCAGTTTGAATAAAGAAGCTGACAAGCATTGAGGATACATAAAATGACGAGCCAGTCAAGGCTGCGGTGACTCACATTCGTCATTTCCAATAAAAATCTAGAGCGTCGTCACATCCGCACAGCGTTCCCTATAATCATTTCAGGGAAGTTCTTAGTGCATCATCATCATTATTTATTACCAATTACACGTGATTGGACAAAGCTTGCACTTTTTTAATAGGGCTTTTCGATTATATTAATAAGATAGTTTATCAGAGGCAACCCAATTAAATGAATGCGTTACTATATTATGATTATTATTTCTCATTTCACTGTGGTATTTTTGTAACGGTTTACTAACCCCAGGGTCCTTCTCAAACCACACTCTGAAGCCTAGTGAGTTACACTATACACTTTACTAAACTATTATTGTCAACAGCCAGAGGGGCAATGTGAGTTATTTATAAGTGATTGAAACCACACAATCAACAATGGTCTCTTAGATTCAGTGACATCATAGTGGCAAATCCCCAAAGACATCTTATATTATATTATATTATAATATTGGTATCAGAGTGATACAACAGGCCCACAGACAGATGGGCTAGTGGTCCCACTCTGATACACTGTATTATACACTGCTGCCATGTGGAGCAGATGGACAAGTCCAAACACTGAGTCCTTTAAGTCTCTCTCTTTGAATTACATGTGCATAAAGACAGCTGACCCCTCTGCCTACCCCAACCACTCGTGCACACACACACCGTGCCATGGTAAATAGCACATACCAGTGACCCAATTCGATTGTGAAAGCACGCTTGCAAAAAAGCAGGAATTTCCATATGTGTAAATGTGCTGATGTGGCACATAGAGTGTCAGCTACCTTCCCCCTCAAGCAGCACAGATGGTTAATAACCCATGATACTCCTGAAATGTAATGGATGCACTTCTGAACTTCAATAACAACTGTGTTCATGTTAGTTCTGCAACAGTAAAACAAAAATATACTGTAACTAAAAACTAAAAAGAAATGTGAAACATGACAACAAGACGGTGTAACATGATAATTACATCTCACAGCCCCATATATATATATATATATATATATATATATATATATATATATATATATATATG